>JAAXOA010000668.1:0-20722 GCA_036561885.1 Salina celebensis
TTCAACATTTTTCCACATTATAATTTCCTTTCTCTCTAATCTCACAGCGCCAAGTGGCAGCGTGAACCTCTTCCTCTGTATAATTCTTTATTTGTATTGTCTACACTATTAAATATACTCAACTACTGTAATAAAATTCGGCGTGTACTCATATCATTTCCAGTTCTGTTATCTTTTGTGATGGTTCTGTGCAAGATATGTATAAATTTGTCTATCTAATAAATAAAAATAAATAAATAATAAAAATAAATAAACTAATCTTCAAACACATTAAGATTATCGAGATGAACTTCCAATTTGGGAGTTTGATAGCGTGCCTTTGCTATTGTTAATCAAATAGCTGAAGTTGATCCGACTTTTTAACTTTTTACGAGACTTAGAAGAACAAGTTTTTTCCTCTTTCTTCCTCAGCTGCCTGATCCAGACTGAGTAAATACTCCTTCCGCGACTCCCTTAAGAGCTGACTTTGTATTAAACTTCTTAATTGTCACGCAGATCATGCCCTGCCAGCACATCCTCGGTTACACCTCGAAGTGCTGTCGTTGCATGTGGAAAAATGTACTTCTTAGCCATGGGTTGAATCCTAGTGAATATTTTACCAAAAAAGGATGCCAACCCATGTCCATGTTGACGTCTTAAATCAGGGCGATTCATTAACAAACCAGATTCAAGGGATCCCCCACGTATTTTTAAGGGGGACATATTAATGATGTAAAAACTCTGTCGTCGTAGTTTTTACCTTCACTCCAGCATAATCTGCTATCCAGCCAGGATGCCATAAGGGAGCCAGCATACCCCCAACGTGTTGACTTTCGATACTATCCATATATAAATATACATTTTTTGCTGGCTGGATATCCAAAGTAAGGCCTGAACTCAGTACGTCTTTTCTTTTGATTAATGATTGTGTCATCAATAATTTTAATCAGTCATTCCAAGGATAGCAAGGATTTTATCTGTCAGAGTAAGCTTTATCGGTCTGCAAATGTTTATGCTTATTGCTTTTATCCATACATACATGTTTTCCAATTTAAACCTAACAAACTTGATCTGTTTTAAGCTGTTAAATAGGATCCGTAACACTATCAGTATCTCTCTCCAAATCGAGAGAAAACGCCATTTTTGCTCATCGAACCCATGTTTAATTTTGTCATTTTGTTTTTTGTTTACTTTTGCTCATATAGCTAAGGCTTATTTTTTCTGTTTGACTCGTTAGCAGTCATCCAAAGTGAACTTGTGTCCAAAATTCAAATTTCAAGTGAGTGCTTGAAAACGTTTTACGTAAAATAAATCAAACAATCACTGTCACGTAACGAAGAGTGCAAATCAAAACAGGGTGTTGGTTTGCCGGCGAAATGAGTTCTTTAAAACGTTTTACAAAAAGCAGGTTAAACAATTACTGTTATAAAGGAGAGTGCAAACAAAACAAATATTTTAGTTGATACGAGTCTAACCGATGATACGAAATGGCTTCTTTCGGAGTTTGCTGTTTACAAAATTGGGTCCTCCAAAACGTTTTACGTAATAAATTAAACAATCACTGTTTTAAAGTATAGTGAAGATCAACACGAGTTCACAAGTTGATTTGAATTGGGTTTAATAATCAAAACAAATAACTTCAGTTAGCAGGAGTTTCACTGACGGTTTGAATTGGCTTCCTTCGGAGTTGTCGTTCGCCGGCGTTTACAAAAGTGAGTCCTTTCAAAAGCTTTACGTAAAGCAAATTAAACATCATAGTTTTACCAGTTTGTGCTTATCAAATCTAATGTTTTCATTAAAAGAAGTCCAACGGACGATTAAAACTGGCTGCCTTCGGAGTTGTCGTTCGCCGGCGTTTACAAAAGTGCGTCTTTTAAAAAGCTTTACGTAAAGCAAATTAAACATCATTGTTTTACCGGTTTGTGCTTAGCAAAACTAATGTTTTAATTAAAAGGGGTCCGACGGACGATTAAAACTGGCTTCCTTAGGAGTTGTCGTTCGCCGGCGTTTACAAAATTGAATCCCTTCAAAAGCTTCACGTCAAGCAAATTAAACATCATTGTTTTACTGGTTTGTGCTTCTCAAAACTAATGTTTTAATTAAAAGGAGTCCGACGGACGATTGGAATTGGCTACCTTCGCAGTTTTCTTTCGCCGAAGTTTACAAAAGTGAGCACTACAAAGAGCTTTACGTAAATGAAATTAAAATATCATTGTTTTACCAGTTTGTGCTTATCAAAACTAATATTTTAGAAAAAGTCAAACAGTCAAGTCTGACGGACGATATAAGCTTAAAGTTTTCTTTCGGTGAAGTTTATCAAAAAGAGTCCATCAAAACGTTTTACGTAAAGCAGATTAAAGAATCGTTAATCAAAACTAATGAGTCTCACTAACGATTGCAGTTTTAGCTTCCTTTAGAAGTTTTAATTCGCCGACGTTTATAAAAGTGAGTCCATCAAAATGTTTGACGAAAAGCAAATTAAAACATCATTGTTAGTAATAAAAACTAAATAACTATTTTGTTTACAAGATTCTAATTGAAGCCCTAGGATTTAAATTGAGTTCAGCTCCGTTCGAGTCCATCAGAGAAGGGAGAGACACGACGAATGAGTGAGAATGAGAGACTCAAAAACATACGGGCAAGAATGCGAGAAAGACGATCTAATCCCTCGTTTCGGTTGGAGGAACACGATCACAAGAACAGGAGCGAAACACTGAAGCTCATCAAGTTTTCCGTCAGGATTCAGAGAATCGTTCCCAGGAACAGGAGCGAGACACTCAAGCTCATCAATTGTCCCGCAAGGATCCTGAGTATCGATCACAAGAACAACAGCGAAACTCCCAGGCACATCGTCAAATACGCCAAAACACTGAACTGCGAAGATCGAACCGACTGAGAGACAAAGCTAAAAGAGCGGAAGCTCGCGCTAACCCAGAAAAAAGAAGACATGACGCCACCATCAGTTCTTCCAGCAAACGACGAGAGCAGGCCAAACAAACATCTGTTGTTTACCAAATCGAGGCAAAAAGAAATGCCGGGAGTCTCGTTTGTTCCTGCTGTGGTGGACTTTTTTACGAGTCAGCAACGCATAAATTCTTCGCCAAAATGATGTGAAAAGCGATGAAATATACCAAATCCTTTTCATTGACCAAACCCCACATCGCTTATGTGACAGGTGCTACAGAACAGCAGTTCCACCTAAGTCTAAGCGGAGGAAACACGAAACTAGAGTTCGCCTGCTTTGTTTGGAAAATGGCCTCGACTTTCCAGATGTTCCTGAGTCTGTGAAGGTGCTTTACGTGAAACTTTAATTTCATAACGGAATTTTGTCTGTACATTTCTCAATTCAAATAGCGTTTAATATATTTGCTTTACTTAAAACGTTAGTACTTGAGCCCATTAGAAGAGCGACTGGTAGCAGTTTACCTGCCATTGATGCAGATTCGACTTGTTGGAGCCGAACAGCAATCCAAACTTATGTCAAGACTTAATTCCAGAGGAAATATGATAAACGTGGAGAATGATTTGGACATCTGTACGACAGTTGACCAACAAACATGACTGAAACGTCTACGGTGCAAGTACAACTGATGCGTCGACTTCAATACAAACACCCACACTGGCATAAAATAATTCATCCGTATAAAATTCGAAAAGCAATGCAATATTTGATAGAGCAAAAAGCCTACAAGGAAAAAGAAATTACGCTTTCCGATTTATGGAACAAGTCTCGTGCAGGTATTTCAAAGATGCTCATTTATATGTTAATTCATCGGTACATATGACATGGTTTTTATTTCAGATGAAGTTTTAAACTTTGCCTGCGGTAAAACCGAAGAAGAAACCCTTTGAAAAGCTTTGTTTCTTGTGGAGGAAGCAATATTACTTCTTGGGATATTAGGTGCCTAGATTTCTGGATCGTCAGATACAAACTGACAATGGATACGTGGCGTTATAAAATGTGCGATCAACGTCTGCATACTGGAAACGACAACAAAAGAAGGTTGTCTCTATGATACGACAACGAGGAAAGTGCGCTTTCTTTAATATTTTTTCTGCTGCAGAAACGAAGTGGCCGGATTTGCTCGTTTCCCTTGCGAAGATTGTCTGGATCCGGACAATGACAGAGGAGGAAATGAAACAACTTCCATATGACCAAGTTTATGAATTGATTCGATCCGATCCTGTTACATGTATGCGGCACTTCGACCATAAGTTTCGTGCATTCAAAAAGTGCCTGCTTCAGCCAACTCCTCCAAAGGAAGGAGTTTTTTCACCATATGAAGTTACGGATTATTTTTGCCGTTTGGAGTTCCAGATGCGCGGTTCACCACACATACATGGACTATTCTGGATTAAAAAAAACCGGACAATGACAGAGGAAGAAGTGAAACAACTTCCATATGACCAAGTTTGTGAATTGATTCGATCGGATCCTGTTACATGTATGCGGCACTTCGACCACAAGTTTCGTGCGTTCAAACAGTGCCTGCTTCAGCCAACTCCTCCAAAGGAAGGAGTTTTTTCGCCATATGAAGTTACGGACTATTTTTGCCGTTTGGAGTTACAGATGCGCGGTTCACCACACATACATGGACTATTCTGGATTAAAGACGCTCCTGTTTACAATGAGGGTATGAATACTTTACGTAAAACTATTTTTTAAATCATTTAAAGGCAACCTGAATGTCTTATTATCAGTGTCGTATTTGCTTTGCGTTAAACAGATGATGATGAGTCTGAAAACAATGTGATAGACTTCATCGACGCATTTGTTACTTCAGAAAAGGACGAGTCTGAAGAAATGAAATCTTTCGTAGACTATCAAAATCACAAACATACTCATACTTGTCGCAAGTGGGCAGGCAAGCACCGAAAGTGTCGATTTCGATTCCCACAGCCTCCGTTCCCGAAGACAATGATTTTGAAGCCCCTTCCCCCAGGAATGTTCCCCGATGAGATACAGAAAATGGAAGACGACTACATGAAAATTGTTAAAGATCTTGACGAAAAGACTCGAAGCTTTCAAGAAGACATTTACTGGAACAGTTATGTGGAAACACTAGGATTAACTCCGGATGAATACATCAACGCCATACGATCCAGCATTTCTCGGCCCACGGTGTTCTTGAGAAGAAAGACAAATGCAGCATTTATTAATGGATACAACAAACTGATTTTGAAGACTTGGTGTGCCAATATGGACATTCAGTACGTATTGGATACGTATGCATGTGCAAAATATTGTGTTAACTATATTTCGAAGGCTGAAGGTGGTGTCTCGAAGTTACTTAAAGCTTGTATGCGAGATATTCGACGAGGAAACTTTAGCGTCAAGGAAAGACTGACGGCCTTTGGCGACAAATTAATTAATGCATCTGAGTTCTCTACTCAAGAGGCCGCCGCTTTCGTTATTGGTCTACCTAACACGTTTTGCTCCCGTCAACACTTCGCGTCCAGACGAACGGATATCTTTTTTGCGACCAGATAATGAGCTACGAGAGCTGGAAGATTCGAGTGACGACATTTATGCAAAAGGACTGCTCGATTATTATTCAAAACGACCAAAAGACTTCGAAAATGTTTGCTTGGCGGAATTTGCTTCTAATTACAACTTAACTAAGCGCTCAAAGACTATACAACAAGCAGTTGGTGATGAAGACGGCGAATACTCTGACCAGGAAGATGCTGAAGGTTAGAAGCTTTACGTAAAACTTTTTTTAAAAAATATTTTTTAAAAAAATATATGTTGTTTTTTAGATGTACAGGCTTCACAACTACTTGATGATGAAATGATGATGGTCAAGAAGATGAGGAGAGTCCTGTCACCTTAAAAGAGCGGAAAGTTCGCAAAATCATTCGCTTTCGTCACTATAGTAGAATTCGCGAAGAGGACGAATACTGGAGGGAGCAGTTGATGTTGTTTGTACCCTGGAGGAACGAAGAATTAGAACTCTTAGATGTAAACGCCAAAGAAAAGGCTTTAAGCAAGATGGAAGAAATACTTGTTAATTCAAAATATTACTACCATGATAGCAAAATTGATGAAGACGACATTCATGTGGATATGAATAACGCCGAGTTTGATTTTGAGGATTCTGAGGATGCAGCGAACAGAGAAGATCAAGTTTTGATCGAAGAAGAAGCCACTGAATACACACGACAATATCTTACGGAGAAGCCAAGCGCGCCAGATATGCAGAGGTTTCTGTCACCAAAATTCATCCCGGACAAGGAATACGACGACCTTATGTACGCGCTAAACAGAAAACAGCGAAATTTCACGCTTCACTGCCTGCATTTGTTTAAAGCTTCAGATGATCCGTTTTATTACGTCTTACATGGTGGGGCTGGTGTAGGGAAAAGCAAAACGATTATGGCCATCGTTCAGTGCTTTCTTCGACATCACCAGTCATTTCCTTCTTCTAACCCAGATTGTCCACCGGTATTAGTTACCTCATTCACCGGGAAAGCTGCATTTAACGTTTTTGGCATGACTTTGTCGTCGGCCTTCAGATTGCAGCCACTTCAAAATAAAACGTCCCAAGGAAACCTTGATGATGGAGCTGCTAACAGCTTGCGAGCTAAACTGCGAGACTTGAAGCTCCTGATAATAGACGAAATCTCAATGGTGGGAGTAAGGATGTTGTACGATGTTGACAAACGACTGAAACAAATAAAGTGCAATTCTAAGCCGTTTGGGGGAGTTTCAGTTATAGTCGTTGGTCACTTCCGACAACTCAAGCCCATTTGTGACTCCTGGGTGTTCGCAACACCAACACATCTGAAAGGAGGAGAGCTTGGATCACTTTGGGACGCGTTTACAATGTTTGAGCTCGACGAAATTATGCGACAAAAGGGAGACGCCAAATGCTGTAAAGGATTAAATAACATGTCTGAAGGTTTGTAGAGTTGTAATTAATTAAAGCTTTACGTAAAACATTTTTTAAAATAGCTTTACGTAAAACTTTTTTTAGGTGTCATGGATGCAGAGGATATAGCACTGTTTGAGTCCCGAGTTATAAACGAGAGACTGCAGCCACCCAGGGATGCAATTTGGCTTTTCCGTACAAATGCGGAATGCCAAGAATACAACGCAAAAATACATGCAGAACTCTCAACAGATGGTTTTGAAGCATTTGCACAGGATCGTATCGAAGGAGCGGACGGCAATCCACAAACCGTTCGGAGAATGAAGGAGTATGCCAAAACTCTGGACGTTAACAAGTGTGATGGTCTTCGCTACAGTGTACCATTGAAAGTTGGTTCAATATATTTGATCTCCACAAACAACGATGTTTCGGATGGACTATTTAATGGTGCAGACGGTATGCTGATGCAAATCGACTACGGAATAACCGGCGATAACACGAGACTACCTATAAGGGTTTGGATAAAATTCAAGGAAAACCTTGTTGGTTCTTCTAAACGGTCTTTCACCAAGGATCTTCAAGTAGCAAAAGGAATTCCTTTGGAGTGGGTTCCAATTGAAAGGCTGACACGCCATCTTTCCAAAGCAAACTACCAGAATGCCAAGTTAATCCGATCCCAGTTTCCGTTGCTCCCCGCTAATGCAATGACCATAGCCAAGTCCCAAGGATCCACATTATCATCTGTTGTCGTAGGCATGAGCGAAGGTTGACCTATTGAGCGCGACCAGCTGTACGTAGCATGCAGCAGAGCAACGTCCATCAAGGCCCTCTACATTAAAGGAACCTTCAAAGCTCCTAAAAAGCCAGCTCCAAACGATGTTGTGACGAAAGACTTCGAAACAAGCCCCTTCAATTTGCCTTTCCGTTTCTTCAAGATATTCCGGCTAGAAAGAGAAAAGTATATTTTCACAATATACAATCGTTCAGGAAATATGGCAGGCACCTGCTTAAAGACGAGTGTCCATTAGCTGCTGATTTAATTGCACTTGTTGAGCCTAAATTAATGGACAGTGATGTTATCGATTGTTCCCCTTTCGAAATCTTGCATCGAAGCAGCGCAGAAAGAAGAGGGAATTCCATTAATTCAGAAGGAGGTCTTTTGTTGTCAAAAACAAATGGTGAGTTACAGCTTTACGTAAAACTTTGTAATTTTTGGATCATTCATGTAATGCTTGTTTAATTAAATTTCAGAATGTATGTACTTGGAAACAACAGTGACTCCAGAAGAAAGAAGACAAAGCGATCCCCATTGTACAATCATGACCTGCAAATTATTTGGAGTGAATTTAGTTGTTGTATACAAACACCCAAATCTTTCACAGGGGGACTTTCTTCGGGTGCTTCAAACCAGTCTAAGGAAATGTTCTAACGAGCCTACAATTGTTGTAGGAGACATAAATGTCAACATGAGGGATACTGCAGGAAAAAATGTTTTGGATATGTTCGAGAAATTCAATCTAACCCCCAAATTGTCACCTAATGCTGCCTCTACCAACTTTGGGACAAGCATCGACATCTGTTTTTCAAACATTGACGTAACTGCGTGGTACTATGAAACGTACTATAGTCATCATAAGGCAATTTGTTTAACATGGACGAGCAACTAAACAATGTTAAAATTATTTAATGGCTTTACGTAAAACTTAAATTTAATTGAAAATTTTAGGAGCGGAAGTTGTAACGAAAAAATGTAGTATTTAACTGTGAATTAAAGAAACAACAAGTAAAATCATGAACCGCCCTTACTCATTCATAAATAATCGAAGCTTCATTAAGATTAATGTTTTGTTGATTTTCTGCACTTTATCTTTCGCTACTTATGGGAATCGTGCTTCAGCGTTTTATTTTACTGTAAATTCTCTCTGCTATTTGAACTGAAGTGACAGAAGAAATAAAACACAGCACAATAAAAACGTACAGAGACTAACGAAAAACATAGATATCAACAGTTCGAACATTGCAAAGAACCAAATCCATGAATACGTCAAGATTGCTGCTTAATACAAAGCATGAAAAACGCATATATGGGTATTCACTGAGCTCGGAGAATTCCATGTTCGAGGATATTCCATAGCATAGCAATGTTAGATGGTAATTCGTAAAGAGATCCCCTCGACTTGTTATCTTATAGGTGGGTACGTATTTGAGTAAGTAGACTTTGGATTGAAAAGCAGAAATTTATTGACAATTTCAGCGACATAACGACGACTGCGAATAGCGATCATTTTATTGAAAGGTGGATCTAGTTGTTTCTAGAAAGCTGGGTATTAATAGTCGTGTTCGGATAAGGATGAATACACTTGAAGCACACGCCTCAGGTGTATTCTAGCATCCAATATGGGATGGACCAACCTGATTCCAAACGATGCCTAGTTAGTTTTTTATCCGTGACACCACAGCTTTCACTCTAGCATGCCAACGCGCCTAGTTACGAGTGTGTTCGGCAACGTATGATTACTTAGAGGTGGTGCCATGGCTAAACCATTCTTCAATAGGTAAACGAGCAAGTGTCCGGGTTGAATTATCAAGAAAAAAGAGAAGTACTTGGACTGAGGGACACATTCCATCCTAGTATCCATTTTATATCAATACTTAATTATTAGTTTATTACAGACAGCCACCATCTCGTCATTGATCGCCCAAAAAATAATTTTTATTTTTATGATTTTATCCAAGCCAAACTTATAACTAATATATTCTTTACAAGAACACCGAGATACTCAAGTACAGTAGAGTTTACTTTCACTTAAAAATTATAAATAACCTTTTCTGCTATTAAACCCCTTCATTTTATTGCCTAGCTTTAACTATAACACCAAAGTCTCTTGGCTTCAAGAAAAATCCATTTTGTGGCTCAGTAAACTTCTCTCTATTGACCTTCGGGTCAATTTCAAAAACAAACGATTGAACCAACTTGACCATAAACAGGAAGAGTGTATCCTTTGCAATAGATTCCCCTGGACACGCTCGCTTTCCCAGTTGAAATGCAACCACATTCTGTTTTAACCGAGAATTGACACAATTATCCTGTTTGTTATTGTTTGCTTCCAGTAGAAACCGTTCCGGCCGAAAATTTTCTGGGTCACCCCAAACGTCTTCGTCGAAGTGTGCATGATACGTGTTCGAAATTAAGATGGTCCCCTTAGGCAAAGTGTACTCGTTCAGTTGAATATCTCCGAGGAGCTCGTGGAATATTCCAAACGGAAGGATTGACGACATTCTCAAGACTTCTAGAAGAACTGCTTGCGAATATTGCATCCTGTGTTAAAAAAAACAAAACTTTTACCAACTTTCTGTTAAACAGGATTAGAATAATTTGAAAATATGATATTACCTGTGTTTGTGTGAAATAGTCGGTTCGTTGTTGCCAAGTACTTCTTTAATTTCTTGGAACAGCTTTGCTTGCACTCCTTGGTTTGAAGCCAAGTAAAATATCATCCACTTCAAGGTCGTCGCTGTAGTGTCCGTACTAGCCATGAGTAATGCCATAATGGAGCTGTATGAGTTTTTCCAGCCAAGGTCACCATAAAATGAGCTATCAGAATTATCACATGTTTCCACTTTCTTGGTATATTGTCCGAATATAGTATCTTTTTCTATCAAACACTGCGAAATACGGGTGATTTCAAACTTTGATTTGATTTCATGTCTTAACTTTTCTGCGTAATGGATCAAGCCACGGTACGACGGAAATATAAACGCAAGGTGTTTCAATACTGGGACAATATTCAGACCAGATGACGACGATAGATCTAAATACTTGAGTAACTGATTGACAAAATGTTGTACTGTACGTTTGGACTTAGAATTGTCAAAGTTCTCTCCACTGACAGTATTCCACATGGTAATGAAAGCCGCGTCATTAAAGTCGCCAGTAAGGTAAAGAACTTGATTGGCGTTTATCTTCAATGTTTCCTTGATATTATCGCATATTTTGTTGGCTTGTTCCAGCACGTTACTTTCGTGTGATCGTCGACCTCCTCCAATGACTCCTATTGCTTTAAGAGCTCTAAGGAAAAACTTTCTTTGTTCAAAGGCATGGAAGCCAGTGGTGTTTGCGATTCCGTACTTTTGCTGGAATAATATCCCGAACCAGTCCTCCTTTAGTTTTCCCATAGATTCCTCTCTGCCAAACACATTCTTCATGGATTGGACGTCATTTAATATCACGGCTTTTCGTCCGAAGAGGTCAATCGTATAAAAGGATCCGTACGTTTTAGCCCATTTTGAGAGGATTTTATGACTAGCACTCTTGAGTTGATGGATATTACCAATGATTGGTAGTCCAGGGGGACCTAAAATATAGCCAAAAAATAAGCAAGTACTAAGTAAGTTGTATTTCATAATAAGTTTTTACGACAAATTCCTTACCTGGAGGTAGACAAGAAGCTTTCCTTTGCCAAAAGAAAGCGTGAATAAGAGTGAGTGAGAAGCAAGAGAATAACCCAAGTTTGAAGTCAAGAAGCTCCGTTATTAGCCAGCTATTCATTATCTAGTCGCAAGTTTGAAACTTCTGATTAAAAAAACAAAAAGAAGTATCTGTGCGGACGTTGTTCATAACGTTGATTGCTTGCTTGTTGACTAGGAATGGCGCAAATTAGTCTGTCTTCTGGTTATATATAACCGTCCTGTTTTGCAAAAATCTAGACTAGTCATTACGGCGTCTTTTCGACTTCTTTCCAGAAAAGTTTTAGACTTACGTGTAAACAAACTGTGGTAACAAATATTCAAGTCTTATAGTAATATTTCCAGTGTTGTTATTGTTCCATGTAAAATGATCATTCTGACATATTTACATGAAAAAACATGGAAATGTGTAAAATCATGTAAAAATGGAAATATGGAAAAACTCATTTAAAAAAGCCATATTATTACAACACGGCACATCCCAGCGACAATTAGTTAACTTTTGTTTGTTTAGGTACCAACATTCTGGCACTTAAAAAATTGGAAATAGTCTTTAATTTTCAGTTAAAGACTATAACTCCTCCAATTGTTTTGTAAATCGCCAAGGTAGTACCAGAGTATAATATTTTCAGTAATTTTGGGAACCTTCGTACGGATTCTAATGATTCATAACGCGAGGAAAGAGGAATTATAGTGTGTTTTTAGCAGTTTGGGAAACTTGTATGGCAAGATTCGCATGATTTAGATGGGAAAATGGAATTTTTACATTTTTCCATATTTCCATTTTTCCAAACCACTTTCATTTATCCATATATTTTTGAATTTTTACATACATGTTTTTACATATTTCCATTTTTACATAATCTACACTGAATATTTTTAATGAATAATATTGTACACTTGGGACAGTCTATTTCTATGCGAAAATGGTCAAAGGTAACGCAGTACAAGTTCAGTTCTAAGGTCAAGCGGGGCATCAACAAACAAAGTTGAATAGTAGTTATGTACATTCAACAGACTTGAGGCAATCAAAACAAAATTAATGATGCACCATTCATACCGTAGAACTTTCAACAAATGTACCCCGTGAACTCATCTGCGGGTTGCAGTAAACTGGAACTTTTTACTCGAGAATTTTGTTTTCGTGTAATTTTCCAATAGTTGGTTTGTTTGTTATTGGACTGTTTCCATAAGCAATCACTAATTTAAAGTCTTTGGTCGGGAAAGGTCAGTCTGGAATTAAAAGTGTTCACGTAATACAAATAATTTTAGGGTAATACATATTTGAACATATCGTGAACTGTCTGGGTCATTGAGACTGCGTCAGCGGGACAAGTTAAAAAAATCGCAGTTTGGTTTGTATTCTATTCAAAAATTGTTTAGACTTTTGGTGTTCGTTGAGAGTGATCCGTTTGGACTATTGATATCACCAAAATCCGAACGTGATTTCACGACGGAAAATTTATAGTTGAATTACTATAGTCCTTTGTTTTGGGACTAATATTGACAGTTCATAGGACATCCCCTGTTTTGACTAATGCGTTTTTCCTTTGTTTTGGTATTGTATTAAAACAGTATGTATTTTACCATTATTTAAAGAAAAATTCTTATTTTTGATGCAGTGAAGTGAAATGTAACGCTACAAAAATATGATTTTTACAATCCTAAGAAAGCCTTTCTGTTCAAACCTGCCGGAAGCTTTGTTTATTGGTTAGGCTTGCATTGTTTCATGGCACAATGGCCATTTGTAACTTTTTTCGAAAGAAACTTCATGGTAGGTGTAAAAGGAGATGGACCGCACATAAATGCATATGCAAATCTTTAGCTAGTCTTAATTAGATTCTAGTCTCTTAAAATGTATATGACAAATGAGAAGTCCTATTTAGTTTTAGGTAAAAAATTTTGTTTTACTTTTCTGAATATATTTGACTGTTATTTCAGAAGGGCAAACTCTTAAAAATTGACTCATTAAAACAAGTCTGTGTCTTTAGGGAACAAAACAAACGAGAAGAAAACTTTAGGCCTCAATTCATTCCAGCATTCTTCGGTGCTGGAATAAAACTCTCAAATTCTTCGTTCTTCTGATGATTCCCTCAGTTGGCTCTAAATACTCTTTGGAACTACGTCCAGACTCCATTTTTACCGAAAACTTTCCAAACAGCTTCGCCGACATTAGAAATATGAAGTCTCTGGCCACAGGTTCCCCGAGACAAGCGCGTCTCCCTACTTGGAACGGTATCACATTCTCTTTTAAGTCCGTATTTAACTGGTTACTTGATGTAATGAACCGCTCAGGCCTGAATGTTTTGGAATCACCCCAAATACCGCTGTCATAGTGCACATGATAAATATTTGCTATCAGAATTGTTCCTTTTCTTATTAAATATCCATCAATCTGCATATCGTTTATTGTTGTGTGGAGGGCCCCAATGGGTATGACACTGGACATTCTGAGAGTTTCCAATATAACAGCTTGTAAATAAATCATTCTGAAATATAATAACAAACCAAACAAAAATTTGCATGATCATGAATTAGGAAATTAATTGCTGGCAATATTTTGAATACCTGGATTTGTGGTGAAATCCCGGGGTCTCCAGCCCAATCACAGTATCAATTTCATCCTGAAGTTTCTCTTGTGCTGATGGAGTGCTTGCCATATAAAATATCAGCCAATTCATCATTCCCGCAGTTGGTTCCGAACCTCCAACAAACAACGCCATTATGGAACTGTAACTGTTAATGTTTCCCAACTCCCCGTAAAATGTACTCCCAGTATCTGTACATTTATTAATTTTCTCTGCATACAAACTGAATATATTTGGATCCTTTGATATTAACGAGGAAGTTTCCGATTGTAAAATATATTTTACTGTGGAGCGAAGATCTTTCGAGTAATATTTCAGTTTTCGGAACGACGGGTGGATATATCCGATGAGCCAAAGTAGCGGAACTGTTGCCAATCCGTAACTTCCAGTCACAGAAATATATTTAAAGAGTTTACAAAAGGCTGCGAAAAAGTCCTTCTTTTCTTTTGTTAGATTTTGACCGCAAGTTGTATTCCATATTGCGTTGAAAGCTGCGTTGTGAAAAGTTTCAGATAAATGAAAAACCGATTGGCTGTCTGATTTCAAAATATGTTCTATTTCGGTGCAAAGCTGCTCGGCTGATTTTAAAACGTTTTCTTCGTAAGCGGTTCCACCAATTGCACCTGTTTCTACTAGGGCCTGCACAAAAAACTTTTTCTGTTCGGCAGCTTCAGCACCTTCTGTATGGGATATTCCGTAGCTGTTGTTTAGCAAAATTCCCAGCCAATCATGCTTAATTTTTCCAGTCGACTCAATACTCCCAAATACTTGTTTAATTGTTGCTAAGTCATTAACAACCAGAGCCGACTTTCCAAAAAGATTGAGGGAGTAATACGATCCATATTTGGTGGCCCACTCAGAAAGCTTCTCGTGCTCATTTCGTCCAAGTTGAAGGGCATTTCCCACAAGAGGAAATCCCCGCGGTCCTGAAATATAACTTTTATGATAATTACATAAAATCTGGGTAAATACTACGAGGTTTTACTCGTGACAAAAACAAACCTTTTGGTAATCCACTCCGATGTATGACCAAAATATACACTACAATTATCACCACGAAAGTCAGGAATGCGGATGATGATTCCTCCATCAGAACAAAACTCATGTTATTTGTAGCTGTGATACGTAACTGACAACGACTCAGATGGAATTAAATTGAATGATCCTGGTTGAGAAATGAAATAGTTCTAAAAGTACTCGTAGCAACCAATCCGGTTTTCTAATGAACATACAAAATTTCCAGCAAAAGATCTGGTCTGCTTAAACATCAAGTTATTATTCAGTCACATGTAACCAGTAGAGATATCCATAACCAATCGAAACTGGTTTCGGCAAAATAATGCTAAAGAAACCTTCAGCCAAGCCATATACGATAACGTTTCAGAATATTCCTATAAATATCGACTAAGTTTTTTTATCAGAAATATGAAGAAGTGCCCAGACTATATAAAACTTGTATAAAAACTGCTTTCAAAGCACAAATTGAATTTGTCTGAAAAGATCTTTGACATTACAATACAATTTTACAGAACAGGAATTTCGTTGAAATGTGGTCAATTTTTTGAAGAAAAAAAAAAACCTTAATTTCACCAATATATTCAATTGATGTCAACTGAGAAATAGATTAATTGTCTTAAAATGATATTATTTGGGGCGAATTAAATAAATTGAGTTCTCATTAGATCACACAATAGTCAATATTAGATGTAGATTACCTAACTGAACTCATTCCTGGTAATCCCATTTTGCGGAGGGCAGATTGGAAGAAAAGTTATGCAAGCCAGCATGTCATAACGTTCAATAGCTAAAAGAATCAATACGTCTTCGTTCCAGTTTTCAATAAAGAATTGAAACGTTGGCCTGTAAAAAAATGTTATACAGTAACCGCCCATGCGATTTAAAATAAAGTAATGATTATATATTTTACCCTACTAAAACTAGTTATAAGTTCATTTTCAATTCTATCGAAGAAAAAAAAACTTATTATATAGCTTGTAAGCAGTTTCTACTGGTACGACGAGTTAATAGGTCACGTAATGGAAATCCCTAAAGTTCAACGTTTTATTACACTTTGTCTTTAAACTTTGTGAATTTAACCTGCTTTAGTGATATTTTGTGATGCCGTGACAACTCGGTTATTTTCGCAGGCATTGTCAACTCTAAACCAAACCCAGGCGTTCTTACTGCATTAGTTCCTAGATAAAGTCAATGCAGTAAACAATTATAGAAAATGCTGTCTCCATTAGTAGCCAACGTGTTAGCTCTCAACCAGTATATATACGACAAAGGTCCTTATTTCAAATCAAGCCTCAGATGGGAAAAAGAAAGTGTATGCTTTTCACCTACGCCAAGTACCACACAGTTTTATCCCTGGATATTGGTTTCCACTACAGTTCCGACTGGATCCCTTCTCATAAGTCTCTATCTCTTTTTGTACGGATTATACGACCCGAGGCTCAACAGTGGCATTAACTGGCTAACCGTGTCAGTCACAATATTACTCTCAATATACATGACCGGATCGATCTATCATTTCATGGCCTCAAGACAAGAAATTTGTACTTATCTTAATGGTTTGTTGCATTATAACGAATTTGATGTTGGCCGATTCAAAGAGAAAGCACCATCCTTGTTGTCTTCCCTTTTTACAGGTACGTAAACTATAATACATATTACGTTTTTAATTTATAGTAGCTAAACATTTCTCTATTTAGAATTTAAGGTCTTCCAAACAAATCGTCAGTCTTGTGACACCCTTGGAATCGTCTTGTTGCTTGTAATACTACAATTTCACTTGATGCCATACACCTCAATGACTTGTGGAGCTATCTTGAGCATTTACTCTAACATTTCCGTGGACGCCTTGTACTTGATTATGGTCATCCTTTTTGATAACTACTCGGGAGTATTTCTGGCGTTTCATAGAGCTTTACTTACTTTCATATATATATCTGAGTGTTGCCGTAGAAGTAACTTGGATATTACCATAACCCTAGTTGTAAGCAACTGTTTAGAGAAAACGTTGAAAAAGATTAGAAACAAGTCCAGATTCAGTGTTCAACTGGCAGTCAGGGAGTATACCAAGTACTACATTCTCCATTTAGCGGGTACTCCAACTATTACTTGTGTGTCAACGTGTCTTCATATTTGTGGATACGGCGTGTTGCTAATCTCAGCAACAATAGTGTGTACGGGAACAACATGGTTGCCACTAGAAGTTTATTGGTTGGCAGTTTTTGAAGCTTTTTTGGTAATAAGCATTTTTGTTGTGGTGTATCCAACCGTCACTAGATTTTACTATTTAAGTGAATATATGATTGAGCAATGGAAGTTTCAGGTGCATCAGTACCATCAAATTTCACGGAGAAAGTTCTGGATATTAAAGCGTGAAATCAAATGCTTGAGACCCATTTGCATTTATTTTGGATTCTTTAGAAAACTTGACAACGGTGCGAAAGCTGTTTTTGTTGAGTCTATATTGGACAGAACTGTCACTCTTGTTATGTTCCTGCAGGAGTTCATATGAGCTGAATTTTACGTAAGCTGGGTCCAGCAACATTACAAAATAATTTACCTAATCACGCATGTCGTCGTTGTCGTGTTATAAGCAATAATACACACCTGCAATGTGTATGCAATTTTTATAATGTTTGTAAGATTGAAGATTAGGAATAAAATTACATACTTGATACAACAAAGCAGTCAATATAACGACTGAAAATGAAGTTATTATTTCTTAAATTGTTAGAAACATAAAACATTGATTTAACAGTTTTTTTTAGCGACGCACGTGACATTTCCCGTAAAGTTCCATTCCCCATCCCCTTTTTGAATACCATAGTTGTGATGACTATTTGTTAAAATTAAGTGATATTTATTTAATGATACTATTATTAAGTGTTGGGATTAGACGATTTGAATGTTTACCGGAAGTACTCGACCAACTTCTGTGAGTAAATCACACAATCGGTGAAAACAGCCATTTTTATACAGGTCTGTGTTAGAGTTGTATGAACATTTATATTTTTTCGGCAAATAACAAACACTTACAACCCTTATGGAAAGGCCGGAGAAAGATCATAGTTCAAAAAATTACAGCTCCAAACAGTCAATATGCCACAATCACTAGACATTGAAAACTCGCATATGCAGGTTATTTCCATATTAACTATGATCTCCAGAGTTGCAACAATTAAATGTGATTAATTTGATGAAGTTGTTTCTGAGGATTGATAGATTGCTAAAGTTCGAATTCAACAAGCCAAGCCAAAGTCGAGGCCAACATCTTAGAGGTCTGAGTGCAAGCAAAGAGGTGGTTGAATACGTGATACGAGTAAATCTCAATTACGAACTATGAAAATCTGCAAATAATTTTAGTTTGCAAATAATCCTTGTCATTCGTATATTACGTGTTAATTTTGTCGTTAATTGTATGATTAACATCGTCTCTAGCACTGTGCATAGCTTTATACATTAGATATTTTACTGTCTACTATCATTGGCCTGTGCTGTTTTCCAAAATTCAAATAAAACAAAGGCAATAAGTGTTGCGACCTACCCAAGTAATGCGGGCTGTTGAGTGTTTCACCAGGATTGAATCCTAGTCATTTGTGCTTTGATTGTTTCCAATTATCAACCATGTATGCACCATTGCAATAAATATTTAAATTGAAACTCAATACGTTCAGTTTATTAGTGAGTAACTTTTCTTTTATTTACTGTATATTAGTTCTATCAATACATCCGATATATCCTGGATTCCGATGCTCAAGACATTGAAATATGTAATAAAAAACCGTAAACGTTCATCACCAAGAATTTACAGTTTTAGGTGTAGTGTATTTCATGGCAGGATTTGAATTTTCATTCCATTTGAAGTTTTTATTTTCGTTATAGCACTGATTACTCAGGCCGTTGATTTATAAATATTGGATAGTTATATGGACTTGCTACAACACCGTCATCTGTTTTGTAATAATCTTCTTCGGAAACACTTGGATCAGGACTTGTTTCAAAACGCTGATATAAACTTGTCGCCATCAGAAACATAATGTCCTTTGCAACAGGTTCTCCAGGACAACTTCGCTTACCAGGCTGGAATGCAACTACATACTCCTTCATTTTAGGATTTTCTATAAATCGTTCCGGTCTGAATACTTCAGGATCTCCCCAAGTTTCCGGATTATGTTGAATCCAGTACAAATTGGGAATCAGAGGCATCCCTTTCTTTAGTTTGTATCCATGAAAATCAACATCCTCAACTACTTCGTGAAATAATCCAAGAGGATTCACTGATAGAATACGAATGGCTTCCAATATGGCTGCTTCAGCATAAGGCATCCTATTACACAAATTATGAATTAATTACACTCTTTTAGGAAAGTTTTATTAGAACATATGTTTTCAACGTACTTTGTTCTATCATTAAAGAAGGGCTCCGTTCCTTCCCAACAACTTCGTCAATCTCGGCTTGTAATTTCCGCTGTGCTTTCTTATCAAAGCTAAGACGATACACCAACATGGTCAAGGTCGACGACTGTGTCATAACTCCGCCTATGAATAACTCCGTAACAGAGCCCAGGGCCTGGTTAAGTCCTTCTTCGCCATAAAAAGCACCGCGGTTTTCCTCATTGGCTTTATCAATAGCTTCTAAATAGAAGTCAATAAAATGCCTCGGCTCGTCATCCTCTGTCATGGATTCTCTTTGTTTTTTGAAAGTGTGTCTGACCAGTTGATTAACATCATATGTAGCTATATCCAAGTCAGTATATCCTGACCACTTTGGGAAAAATGTTTTTAACCAGGGACATAATGCCAGGCCAGTTTTTACCGTTCTCGCAAAACTGACTTCAAATATATTTAAAAGTCTAATGAATTCTATACAATCTCCGTCAAAAGTAGATTCTCCAGTTGCTAAATTCCATAATGTATGGATTGCTGTTTCCTTCATTACTTCCGAAGGATAAAACTTTGCTGTAGCCTTAGATCCAATTAGGGCCTGAATATTCTCACAGGTTGTAGTTATTTGAGGAAGTAACCTGTGATCTATTTTCCAACTCCCGAATTCAAAATGCTTGATAATTTTCCTAAAGTGAACTCGCTGCTCTGCATGGTCCGCCCCCTCCGACAGGACTTGTCCATATGGACCCCGCACCATTAAGAGAAACGTATCATTTTTAAATTTTCCCGCTCCAGCATGTTGACTGAACAGTTGTTTCAAAAGTTTACTGTCGTTGATAATTAGGGCAGGTTGTTGACCAATATAAACTGTATACAAGTCTCCAAACTTTTTCGCCCATTCCACAAATATATCTTGTGGTGTGGCTGAGTTGGCAAACTGAGGAATGTTTCCTAACACGGGATACCCTTGTGGTCCTTTAATATTTAAACAAATATTTAAAATTCACAATAGTTAAGATTATTTTTGTGGTTATTAAATATACCTTTCGGTAATCCGCTCTTTGATCGCCGAGTTTTATCGTAAATAATTGCAATTAGTGCAAGACACACAATTGCACTTAATAAGTCAAAAGCAGAAATCATTTTGTTGAACTGAAGATTTAAAGTCGAAATCCAAGCCTGTGTGCTTTCACGTCAAAATGTGAATGAATGAAAATTTGGTAGATAAATCCATATTCAGATTTTCACTGTGAAAGAAATAACCTTGAATAGTTGCAACTGCAATCATTGGGAAACCTCATTTTGCATAACAACAGGAGTGAATTTTTGTGATTTTAATAAGGTGTTTATGCCAAGGTCAGCAATGTTTGCGAATTATCAGTGAGATAGCAACTGTTTGATCCGCATGATTAATGA
>JAAXOA010000669.1:0-20714 GCA_036561885.1 Salina celebensis
TACTAAAAGTTAACAATTGTAAATATTTTATGTTGTGATCCCTCACTGTGAAATGTTTAAGGAAATTAAAGCGTTTTTATCATTCCAATGGTTACACCATCGAACGAATCTTCGCAATTCATAACACATCGGGAAGATGTGATCATAAAGAAACTCGTTTGACCGCCATATTGAACAATGCCTTTTTTCTGAATGTCCATGAAAACAACATTAAAAGGGTTTCGTGTTTGAATTACTTGGATATATTTAATGTACTAGTAACTAGTTACTAATAAAATGTACGGTGTGTGAATATTAATTAAAAGCACTACATTAAACAGTATAACTGCCGGCCTTACAACAACTTTCAAATTGGCCCTATAAGCGTATTTTTAGATTTTCTATTTTTAGTAACCACGCAACTTCTTTTTGCACGGCTGTAAATCAAATGTTAAATAATTTACACATTTGAAAAACTATTTTAGTACTATATGAGCTCGAAGTTCATACGATTAAGCGCAGAAACAGAATGTACGTCATACTTTAGATGACGAAGGACGAAAATAATATAAAAAGTTACATATTTTTATGCAAATATCTTGAGGGCTTTAGGCATTGCCCTAAAATGCGAGTAACCAAAACATTTTGAAAGCGTTTGATAGTCCAAAACTAAAGAAGTTGAAATATGATTGCAAAAACACGCTTCGAAATCCCTACGACTGACTACCAAATGCAAATTCTCCTAGATTCTCAAAGATGTCAAAAACGTGACATTTCCTTTGTGAAGTCCTTGAAAGCAATTTTGTCTACGTAAAAGCTGCATGATCTAATGCATAAATAAGACGAATGTGGAAGAAATCGATAACGCGTGAAAGATAATAAATAATTTAGTTTTTCATATTTTGCGATATGAACTCATTTACTTTTCAGAGAGTCCAACCAAGACCAACCAGTGCATTTAGGCATTTATAATTTTCGTAGGCCATAAAAGCTTATATAGTGACTTTACACTTACCGAATATTTCACCCTGAGGAGCATATTCCGTTACGATATACAGCATATTCTTTGTTTCCATAACCTAAAAAACAAAAAGAAAAGAATTATACAATACGCTACCCTATAAGAGTCCCATAAATGATTTTATTTAATATCCAGGTAGTTTTGTTTCCATGACAGCCAAAATAGCCAAATCATGCTTCGACCAAAAAATCTAGACATGATGCTTATATAACCAGAAATGCATGCAACCAGACTTCCGTTTCCGATTATTACCTTTCTTCTGTCGCAGGATAGCTATAAACCAACAGTCTCTATAAAGCGACTACATGCGTTTTGCCAGCTTTTTTGTTTCGACAAGATTACAAGACTGAGAAAATCGAAAATCCTAAGCTCATACAAAATATAATTCTTGGTCAGTACGTCAAGGTCAAACTAACAAGCAAAATAGTTCATAAGATTGCAATTCAGTTCGATATTACTTTGTACTTTCTTCATTGAACTGTCAAAACCTGCGTTTGTAGGTACGTAAATGTTGCTTAAAAACGGGTGCAAATAATCTCCGTATCTGTGTATACGGATGGACATATGCATTCATTATGTAATATTCATAAGCTGCTTTACCATTAAATTTTTGTCCGGTTTGTTGCAGTTTTTATTGGTAAAGTAATTCAAATCCTTTTGAAATGATGATCGTCCTAACTCGCGTCAATGGAAAGTTTACTTTCGCTAATGCAATCAAACAACTACAAAGCCAGGCGTACATATTGACAAGTTTGTAAGTTATGGCAATAAAAGTTTGATGACTTTTCAAACTTCATTAGGATAGTCAAACAGGTAAAAAAAATATTTCCTTAGTAGAGCCACGCGTTCTTTGCATGAAGTCCTGGACGTAAGCAGGTGCTGTAAAATGATCGTAAAATATTCACCCTTCCGCTTTCCACTATTTGCTAACATGAAACCTTTTGCGTCATACCAAGTTAATTGGCAATCGTTAATCGATAATTCACACACTTAGGTAAAAGCTACTCATGCATATCTAGGTAGATAGCCTCATTGCTTGTGTACCTGCCGTTTACGGAGTCCACCCTGAACCCTAAATATTCGTTTGCAAGTGTCAATCAGTCAATATTAAAATGATAACGCCATTTCAATGTCTTTATCAATTTGAATTTACGTTTCTGACTAGTTGTATTGTATGAGACTTCAATTGCTCTTTCAGGTGGAGCTCTCGTGTAAGATTAGCCGTGTCGTCTATTGCTTAAAAACGGTCGTCTTGGATGTCAGAACAGTCTATTGTCACTTTCCTATGCGCGTCATATGAATGACGCGTTTATCCGTACATTAAAAAGTTGTAATGGGCCATTAATAGGCTGGTTTATGACGGGAGTAATTTTACGGGCATTATAAATCAGCATAAATTTAATGGGTTTGTACAAAAGGAAAACGCAGGTAAATAATCTAGGTATCTGTGTCACAAAGAACAATAAAGTCTGAGATGCTCGACTTAGTAGGTGACGCAACGGATTTTATAGCGGTTGGGCACACCAAAACATTTAGCGCTTCAGGATTGGTTTGAAGTGGCTAATAAAGTCTCTGGAAACAAAACTGGTGATTTAATTTTAATGAAGATTTTACCTGATACAACCGAATGATATGAGGATGATGAAGCTTCTTCAGGACCCGAACTTCTCTGTATGCTCGCCTCAAGTCTGCAGCTTGCAGTTGAGTTTTGTCAATGATTTTAATGGCAACCTGAAAAATATTTAAAAAAACACGTTTTTGTTTACATAAGTTGCGTAGTTAAGGTAACACGTAATTTTTTACCAACAGTCTATTCACATTACGTCTAAATCTCATATTTTGCGTGTTTATGATTAGCGTCATGTCCTCTACGTAGAAAAACAAATTGTGAATGAATGCCATGATACGTAAAATTCCACTATGTAACAAAGCTTGCTTCAATCAGCCAGTACGTCTACTACACATTACATACCATTTCTATGAATCCTAATTTTGACGCGTATTCTATTCTATCGTGATGGTGATGTTTTCAACAGGCAAAAGGAAATAATGGAATTCCAAAAAACATCATATTGTGATTTTCCGCCCTAATATCTACTGACGTATTCATTATTAAAAATGTCAGACTACCAAGAAATAACAAAGAGTCGAAAATGCTGTACTGGAGTCAATGTAATTGTTATTAAATCTTACTCCAAATCATATAATACTACGTATAAAGTCAGGGTTTACAAAATACCGACCCAGTTTGAAACAAAAAAGTTAATGGGAACATGGTTTAGTGTTTTTGAACAGCTTCTATTTGAGGCGAAAACGCTCAGAATTGATCAGGAACAACTGATAATTCAAAGCTTGTTCAGTTACTGCCCTACTTGCTTTGTCATTCTAATTTTTTATGTTGAGGTTGTTGACTGAGATAGCGGAAATAATATGTTGAACAGTTTGACTTTTTACTCTCATACATTTATTGCGTTTTCGTAATTCAAAACCAACGGAAACGAGGATAATCGATGTATCATAGGTTTACCTATTGGAGGACGTGATATGTGGCATTAGTTAAAATTATTATGTTTTACCTAGTAAACTCACGTTTATGTTACGTTATACCTGTGACTAGATTAAATCCATCGTCACGCATTAATGTCACACCACAGGAAAACAATTTGCCTCCTGTAAGAATGATTCACGTGCTTGTTAAATGTAGTCACATGGAACTAAGTAACAAGAAGGATGTTAAACATCTATTTACATAATTACGTTATACCTGTGACTAGATTAAATCCATCGTCACGCATTAATGTCACACCACAGGAAAACAATTTGCCTCCTGTAAGAGCGATTCACGTGCTTGTTAAATGTAGTCACATGGATCAAAGTAACAAAAAGGATGTTAAACATCTATTTACATTTAAATCTATTTAATCTGTGTATAATACCTGCCCAGAAGAATGTTGCAACATCATTATGAAACTGACCTATTACAAAGTGTGAAATCCGATCGTCTGCTTCTTATTCTTATACCTATCAAAAGCATTTGGGCATTGCCCTCTCATGTATTCGGTTTACCTGGATTTTCAGAGTAATGCATATGAATTAAAACGATTAGTTCATATGTAATATGTAATATAAATGGTTATGAATGAGTCATTCCGAATTGCTGCAATCTGTTTAAATACCTTTAGTACAACGACTTTTTTATATGACTTAACCAGTTTATAAATATTCTCACGATATTTTGTTTCTTCCACAGAGATGACGAAAACAAACTGCGATGAAGTTTCTAGATTCTTCGATGCACTAATTACATACATCAAGCATGTATACGCGAACAAGTTGAAAATACTGCATTTTTTGCATAATATTATATAATTCTAATTGAGATTTTAATACATAATACAGAGTCATAGAATGGAAAATTTATCTTTTGGAACCATTGATTCATCTATATACCTTATATAAACTATGCAGTTTGAGAATACAACGTAGTTGGAATTAAAATCAAAAGCTACGTTATGCAATTTTGTAGCAAGCTCAAAATTGACCTTCCTCAATTGCACAAGGTGTTTGTTAGTGCAGATTGTTTGTGGTTTTGATCATGCTGTATCCATGAATATTGTTGCTTGTTTTGTCAGCAAACTTGAAAACTAAAGTTATGCAAGTGGACATTTTTTATCTTGTTACAAGTTCTTTATACATAATATTACCATACGTAAACGTCAAAATCACAACTCGTCAGCTGCAATGAAAAAGTAGCAAAAGTAACTGATCTCATTGCCAATCCATAGTGCTGCGTCTTACGAATGCATTTCATTGCAATCTTATGAATAAGATAAAATCTCTGCCTGAATAATGCTGGCACAATATATCATATGTACCTTCATTTCCCTAATTCCCTATCAACAGAGTAAAATATTTATTGACGCGTCCAAATTGTCATAAAAGGTGTAATATGCTGAACCCAACTAATCAATACCAGTTAATCAGCAAATAGACGGAACAGCCAAGCAGCTTGATATCGATTTGAAGCAGCTCTAACTAGAATAAAACGATAAAAAGATCAGATTGAAGGATAACCGCAATGATAGGTGACTCTCCTCATATCCAACATATAAATACAAGTTCAAGGTTTTCCAAGTTCTCATTTGATATGCAACATAACACCTTCCAAGGTTTATCTGCTTTTCTGGACTGACAACTAAAATGATAGCTAGAAAAATGTGCTAAAAATTGACGATTGAAATAATTTCCAAAGGAAGCAAGCAAACAAAGTTGTTATTGAAGACGAAGACATTCATATTTATAAGGAAAAACTTTATAGAAATTGTTTAATTGATATAAAAATATATTTCAGTTTGTTTTGTTCTATTTACAAAATTCAAACATAATATTCTAAGATAATACAAGATTACCTCATACAGTCATATGAATACCTAAGATACAAATTCTTANAGATAATACAAGATTACCTCATACAGTCATATGAATACCTAAGATACAAATTCTTAGCTAGATACAGCGTGGAACGTTGTTATCTTGATTATGACCTTTCACAACAATTTGCCTGCATATATACGCAGCCCGCAGCCAACAGTGAAGCCTAAAGATTTTGCCAAGATTAAGTCTGATCCGCTTCTTTAAAATTTAAATACTTGTTATTCTCGTTTTATCCGAGTATTTCCCATCGTTTAAACTAATCCATATAAATTAATAGTTGTTATGTAGTCAACCGAGTTCACCATTTTTAGGTACGCTGAATTGTTAACTTTATGAAAGATAATGTACAGTATTGCATTTCATGAGTTTGAAAATATGTCGCCCTAAAGCTAGATTTCATCTGTACCAAAACCGTAAACCCAAGTCATACTTGGATGAAATTATCGCATTGATGAGCACTAAGATTTAAACAGTATTCATACCGCAACTGTTATGATAAGCAGACTCATATTTATTCAACAGAGTGAGCATTACGAAATGACGTCAACCGATGAAATCGTCGCGGAATAAATTGTTTTTTTTTTCTTTGCTTCTAACATCTATCCGTGTCTACACAAAACTTTATGTAATACTACATAAAATAGAACAGGACAAACAGTTTAAAATTGCCTACCTCAGTTTTTGTTAATCTGTGCCGGGCAAGCTTGACCACTGCAAAGTTTCCTTTGCCGATGGTCTTCTCAATATCGTAAAATCCAACCCGAATGGGCGTCCTCTTTTCTGATAATTTCTCCATTGCAGTTGAAGGCTGAGGTTGATGATGGAGAGGTTGAGGTGGTGGTTGTGAGGGTTGCTGTTGAGGAAACTGCAAAGGTTGCGGAGGAGTTGGAAGGTTGGGGAATTGGCTATCACCGGGACGTGACGCCAACTTGAACGATCTCCTTTGGAAAGAAATGGTGGATGCTCGTTACAAACAAAACATTCCAAACGGAAGATACATTTTTCTTGCTTGAAGACGAACTTCTTGTAAAACTATCACTGTTTCAATTCATAATTATTCTCTCGTTGCGATAATTGCAAAACAGTTCTTGTCACATGATGACAATAAAAATTGGCTAACTGTAAAATTACGTTTTACATGATCATTTTCAAAGTATTTCACAGGATTTCAAATACAAATTCAGTAAACACAAGGTTTTTCCAATCTGCAAACGTTCACAATGAATTTAGAACTGAGCGCAAATAGATTTCAAATACAAATTCAGTAAACACAAGGTTTTACCAATCTGCAAACGTTCACAATGAACTTAGAACTGAGCGCAAATCCTTTCTTACTAGTGGGTTTCCACAAGCTTGTGATGTCAATGGATCCTCGGCCGTCTTTATGTCGTCATCATGGCAATCAGCGTAATGAAAATAATAACGAGGTTTTACACTCTCTTTCTCCTTATTCATTAAAATCGTCCAAAGAGCAGTCGCGGCTGTGGTTGTCACAGTAGTTATCACTGTCAATACACGCATTGCCAAACAGAATCAGAATTCACTTATTACAACTGATTTTTAATTTTCTGCATGATATCCCTGGGTGAGCTCACCCACGTCATATTCTCAGATTACACCTTATCATTGTCACTTTTCCACATTAAGTTTTCACGTGAAAAAAAAACCCCGAGCTGTGATCAGAGAACCCACGAAACACTTCCCAAACTAAAATGAATCACTTGACGAAACTGGTATCGATTGCAGAGTACCTCACGAATATACCTGAAAATATTAAAATAATATTTGTGAGTAACTTCAATTGGAGTGTTTCGAAAAAAAACTACATGGTAGTATATAGCAGCGAGCAAGATGATGCGCACAGAGCGTCTACTACTGCTAGCAAACTACAACTGACTAACTTGAAACGGTCATGTTTCTCTCTCGCTTGCAGCGTAAATTCAGCAAACGAGAACGCAGCGTACTCGTTGTCAATTGAACAAGTTTTTTTTTGCACAGACAGGGAGAGAAAAAAGTTTTGTAGTGCATATTCCAACAACTTTTATAATATGCACACGTATTACACTTGAATGGGCTAAAGTTGTAGTCCGAACTGAAATCCTTCAACCTTGTCAGCTATAGTCAGTCTGTGTTTTAGATTCAAAGTTGAAGCTGCAGTTCAATTTTCATTCACGATATGATAGCGTGAAACGTACGTACGCAAAAGAAAATACAGACTCGTTATAAGTTTGACTGTCTTCGTGTGTAACATGCTAAAATTTGATTAGCAAACTGACTAAAAGAATGGTTTCATCAGGCTTACTTTTGAGATGACGATTTCTTCTCCGATAATTTCATGTGGTTCTGTCCTCTGACCCATGAATCATAACTGTTCTGTGGAATGTATGTTTCCAGATGAAATTCCAACGCGGTATTTTATAAGCTTGTGGTTTTTGAGGTTAAAATACCATCCAAATTTAAAGTTATTCATAGATTATATTAAGCCTGCAACGCAAAATTGATGTGTCGCTGAAGGACAAGGCAGACGACGGTTGTGGTGGTTCACAAAAAAAAAACATTTGCTGATGTTACACTAGTTCCTGAGATAAACGATGGGGAAACAGTTGTTGCTAAACAAATGTGTGACTCATTGAATTTTGTTGGTCCACGCAATGATGATCTAGTTGTGGTGGTTCACAAAAAAAACATTTGCTGATGTTACACTAGTTCCTGAGATAAACGATGGGGAAACAGTTGTTGCTAAACAAATGTGTGACTCATTGAATTTTGTTGGTCCACGCAATGATGATCTATAAGAAACACAGAAAACAAGCAATTTTGTTAGAGTTTTAGACACAATGTTTAACTTGAAACGTGGATGACTACAATGAAGCAAGCATTTTTGAAAACTGCCATTCATTCATAACAAGGAAGGGGAAAAATGGCTTATTAATAGATATTGATTTATATTTAGTACGAAATTCTGTTACAAGGAAAATTTGTTCACTAATTTGGACAAAGCTGCGAAAGCTACACTATTTGCTACTCGATGAACAAAGCATTTTTTACTTTGTTTCCCCGATGTTCTAATGAATGTGATACGTAAAACAACAAAAATGTCACCATTCAGCATCATCTGAATACGTCAGCTATTCATCAATCTATATTTTTCAAAGAACAAAAACATTTTCCAACAAAGAGTGCCACGTGGTAGAAATCGCATAGTGCAGAGGCAAGCATTTTTTAAAACTGCCATTCATTCATAACAAGGAAGGGGAAAAATGGCTTATTAATAGATATTGATTTATATTTAGTACGAAATTCTGTTACAAGGAAAATTTGTTCACTAATTTGGGTAAAGCTGCGAAGCTACTCGATGAACAAAGCATTTTGACTTTGTTTCCCCGATGTTCTAATGAATGTAATACGTAAAACAACAAAAATGTCACCATTCAGCATCATCTGAATACGTCAGCTATTCATCAATCTATATTTTTCAAAGAACAAAAACATTTTCCAACAAAGAGTGATGTGGTAGAAATCGCATAGTGCGCAAAGTTCCTTATCGCCTATGAATCTATTGTCCTAATGCCAATTTTTGGCTGATTGACGTTAGTTGTGATTCGCCCAGTGAAAGACACAAAAAGAATGTACTCTTTGGGACAAGATGTTTCTTTATTGTGGTAAAAATGGCCAAGACTTTTTTCATATATTGAATACATAAAAGAAGGTCCTTTAATTAAACCTGCTTTACTAAAGTTATGCCCGTAGTTTGAAATGAGCGAACATCTTTGTATGCGCCTATGTAACACGTTCACAAAGTAACACAGATTTTTTAATCTGCACGTTTTCGTGAAGAATTATGTCGATTTGTAGTTGCCAACTTGCACTTGCCAGTAGAAAAATCCTTGCTCAACAGCTTTCTTCGTGTATTTTACTACTGCTATGGGCTAAGTAATGACTGCTAGTTAAATTCCGAAGCATGTTTAAAGTTTTACTTTTACTAGAGTGATCGGAATTTTTAAGGAGTGCGAATCACCAACTGACACGATTTTAGTTTATTGCTCGCAGTAAAACGGCTCAAGACGCATGAGCCTCCTTACATGCAATGATAGTGCGATCAGGCCAAAATTTGAATGCTTCTCTGACCACTCAATTGCTTGACATTCAACACAAAGGAGCATAAAGCCTACTTTTGTGGTTTTAAAAATGTATCACAATCATACATTATCCTGCCTTTCTACGCTATTTCAATGTTGCGAAATGATACTCTGAAAAATTACACGCTTGTACAAAGTTCACTCACGGTTCACATAATTACACCGTAAAAACCGAAACAAGATGATTATTTTATAGCAAGTATCATTTTATTGTAAAATGTTTATAAGACGTGAAAGCTCCAGTGCTGCCAGCAATAGCACAACTTGCTACACGGCCACAGTGCAGTATTCGCGAAAATGTTACACAACTACCTATATAAAAGACGCGTGCAAAATAATTCATGGGAAATTCCTAATTACTATTTTATATATCATTTTGCAATTAAAGCGGGATCCGAGCATCATAATATATCCAATTATAACATTGTTGAAGAAGAGAATAGCCAGATTAGACACTTCAAGCAAGAAGATCACAACTTTTGCAGAAACAAGGTTGTACCAACTTTTGCACTGAAGTAATTTAGTAAATTAACTCTTTGAACTGAAACAGAGCTATAGCATGTAGGTATATTATGTACTGACACTCGCCCTGTAATATGAGTGGTTAACGATGTCGTATACAAAACGACCCTGAATTGGTTACCATTCTATTTTTTTGTTGAATTTTATCACACAATGAACACATGTAATCAAAGGTGACCACTCCGCTACGTCTTCAAAGTCAGTATCTCGTTCTGACAACGTGGACACGTTTGGTACACTATCGGATTGCATCCGTGAGCAGCGTAGCTAGATTTTTTGTACAAGTTCATAAATACTTTTATGCATTTATACCTGCTTCTAGTGGCCAACAATATTTGACTGTCCTTGCACACTATTCTTGCAAGACGTTTTAAAGCTCCGTGATATTATTTTAGGATTCACGAAACATCAAACTATAACTTTTGCTTAAGTGTTCGTCGTAAAATGTCATTTGTTCTAAAAGCAAACTAGTTAAGGAACGCTATACAATTCAACAGATGCATCACTTTCATTATCACCCGGAGCTGCACTAATATTGATTGGCACACGTGCTAAAACTTAATCGTGATTAGCTCCAATCAATCCTCCTTTACAAAAAGCATGAAAGTCAAGAATAGAATGTGTAAACATTTCTACAGAAAACCTGCTAACTGCGTACAGTACACATTTGCTAAACAATTTTGACCCTGTCCTGATTGGCAGCTTCCCAATTGTACCTTGCAGTTCGTGTAAAACGCTTCTTCCTCTGGTGAGGATCAACACTATCGCCGTTCTTGTCGTATAAACGGTCTCAATGAGTTATGCAGCGGACAGACAACTGAATACTGTTAAGGTCAAAATGAGTAGGATAATGCACTAGTCTTGTAGTATTGAATGTAAAGCTACTCCTAGTTTAATTGAATCTAACCTTATACGACGAAAAATACCTAAGTAGATATCCAGAAAGTGACCACATGCAACTTGGTTATTAATTTCACAGTCGTAAATTTAAATATCTTTTTACGTCTTGTTGGAAGCTTATGGTAGGAATAATAAACTACGCATAAATAACATGCAATTACTATTTTTATAGTCTTAAAAATTGATCAATTGTAATACTTCTTGATTACTTTATTTCAACTCGCGTAATATTTTGGAAATTGCTATTCGGATTTTGCGTTCATTATACAATATAATTGTTTAAGCTACGAAATGTTTGAAATGTTTACTTGCATAAGTGCTGAATTCATATAAACAGCGTAGTTTAAAGGAAAAACACTATCTTTTGTTTTGACGGATGGGTTTCCACAAATCACTTAAATACTACGAAAACGAGGTTCCAGATAAATACAACACAATATTATTAGAAAGACTATTTGCAAAAACAATGATCCAATGCGTCGTATTTTTTATAGATGATATGTTATTCAACGAGCACAAATAACAATTTTTTTTTTGCAATTTAACTGACGCCAAATTATACTTTATAAAAAACAAATCACAAGTTATTCGTATACAGATTGCACTACTCTAATGATTACAGATGAGTTTAAATGTTCAGCTAAATTTGGAAAACAAAAAATGATGTATTTCGTCAACTATTCCAACTTTTTGTCATCCTCACATCCTTCACTGAGATTTTCTTGTTGTTGTTGTGTTTTCTTGTGATGAACTGATATTTGATGACGAAAACGGTTACTACAATGAGATGATGATGATGTTGTCGTGGTACGTAGTACACGTTAACACGTTACGTATGTAGCTCTTGTGAAAGAAAATCCTTCCATGTACTATATCATTTCGTACTTCCTGTACAACATTTTTTTACACACAGAAACATTTACATGAACAGCCTATCTTGCCCTCATCACATTTTTGTCCACAAGAATACGTGATAAGGTCCTCCAATCTCTTTCCGTTCTTCCTCGTGTGCATGTTTTTTTTCAATGTTACCATTTCTTCCTGCTTTCACTCGCAGATGTATTGCTTCAATTTAAGCTGGTTTTTCACGTGTTCTAACGTTTTAACCAAGGAAACTAAATTTCATGTTTATAATTTAAAATGAAAGGCTTTTTGTTTTGTAATTAAAAATCTCCATGAAATATCCAGCAGTAGAATACATTTCATGTTCCCTCAAAACATTACATATTCTCTTGTATAGCTTTCTCCACATCTACAATCCCAACAGGAGAAAGAAAACCAGATGATGAAACGTGAATGTACTACAAGGATACCAGCAGATTTCCAGTTGTGACTCACCATGGAATGTTTCTATGGCAGTATACACGTTTACTATAAGTTTACACTATGAACATGTATGGAAGCGATAGTTTTTTTTCCTGAGAGTCGGAAAATTCGGATTCCCCGAGAAAATCCAAGTATGAACTTGGACTCAGAGTTTTTTAACTTGCTATGTATATGCATCTGTAAATACTTAATACGCTTAACTTGATTCTTGTGTGTTCTCACAATGAAAAAAGAGGAAAATGAAGTTTTGCTTGCTATGCAATAAATGTTTGTGATATTGCGAGTCTCAAAAGAGCTCTTATACGCCAGCCATGCCACAATCGACACAACTGCTGTTCCCCCATCGGCCTCTCCTTTCTTTCATGATCGTCATCATCCTCATCATCATCACTGCCCTCCTCTTCGCAAACAAAACTGGTCTTTTCTGTTCATGTCTGCCCATGTGCCTTTGTCTATGTAAACTTCTCAGCCTACATTTGACATTACAGCTTCGTCTTTGCTCGCCAGTGTTACACACAATTTTCGCTATCATAATTTTTCATATTATTTCAACGTAAACATTCGCCGTTTTTTTATCTTGGTTGTGCTGCGTATATGTATAACATACGTATCCATCATCTTTTTTGAGTATGCATCATGTTCCTTTCAGTAAGCCTCGCATTTTGGAGGTAAAGCTTATTAGTTTTTGCAATGTGGGTTGATATGATGACGATCTCCGTAGTAAATATTATTTGGCATGTGGCATGATCACGAACTAACTGACTGTTTTCCTTAAGCTCAGTTTGTAAGAGATGCAGCATTTTGATTTAAATTTTTAAAGCTAATAAAAATCATGCATATTGTATGTATAAGATTAATAATTATTACAAGAAAAATAAACAAATCTCAGTTTTTCATCAATTCACTCTGATGATTATGCACCTCTGAGAAAACCATTTATTTTGAGAGGATAACGGTGAGTGGATAACGTGTTAATATATAATTGTATTGTTAAATGAGGATTTGACCTGGGTTTTGGCTTTAACGATAAGAACTTTAGGAATGTTTACTAAATTATCGATCGCTAAAATTACATTGAAAGTAGAAGTTGAAGCATTTAATCGTAACGTGCATGTTTTTATACCTTTGTATTCTTTCATATGAACAATGACAATTAATGAGTTGAATTGTTGCGAAAATGCCTGGCACTCATCACAATTTTCACACCTTTCGCGCTGACAACCCCATTTTCTCTCCATGGAACAATTAGTTGAAAAGCTTTGCGGATTGTCTACAAGGAAATCACGTTGGAGGTAAACTGTAGGCGGATGAATTTATTTTGTTTTTAGAAACAGTATACCTTGTAACCTTGTGCTAACGGATACATTATCATGGTACTGTTTTCGTAACTGTTTAGTCTATAACTCACTCCGAGAGTGTAGTAAGAAGTAAAAATAAACATTTGCAAATACTCTGGGAATCCATACACTTGTCTTTTCATCTCCTAGAAACAACGAAAATGACATTGACTGTTCCTTGAATATATCCGGAAAAGGCTTATTGTGTTGCCACGAGTACAAGTTTTACCTTCAACAATGATTTAGGGAAGCTCTTATTTCTACAAACTGGTACTAATTTTGGCTCCGGTTTTACATCTAAATCCGTTTTCTAAGAACAAACAAGATGCATTGACGTCTAAAGTGAAAATGGAAAAAAATTCTTCAAATTAGCTATTGAAATTAGAAGATGAGAACATTCCTAATTACTTGACTATAGAACAAGACTCACCTAATTGCAAGTGATGTTTGTATTTACAGTATAAAAGTCGGATTTTAATACTAATGCTACTATATTTTAGTTTTTATATAGAGAGCTAAACTTTTATCATTAGAATCACTGGAGCATACAAAACTTAACCAAAGAACAAGACACAAAAGATTTAATTACAGTAAAAACTAGATAAAACATATTTAATTTATTAACGCATATGTAAGCAGTAAGGTCAGAAAGGAAGAAGACTCTTTGGAATAAAAACATGCAAATACAAATATATCTGTTGGATAGTTGCTCGTTGCTCCGGAATTCATGGGATATGACTTCGTTCATGACCATGACCGTACACAGCGCACAATGTTAGGATCAGGAGAAGTGATTACCCAAGTTGCTCTACCAAACATAATTCTCGTTGGAAAGAAAATCCTACTTCATGAGAATCTCACAAGCTTGTAGAGCACGAAATATCTCAATTTGATCTTGCAACGTCACTGCTGGCTGTATCTGTCAGCATGTTTGTTTAGCTCGTAGCAATTTTATAAGATATCCATGAACGAAGTCGCTTTCTTAGCACGCTCCAGTGGTGGTTAGTTAGATTGAAAACTTTACTTATGCTTTAGCTATAATATTTAACTTTTAACAAGCTGACTACACACGATTCGCAAGTTAGTATGGAAGTAACGAGTGCTACATACTTAATAAATACAAAGCAACTTGTAATTAATCTATTCCGGTTCCAGTGTCCAGAGTAGTGACTGAGAGGCTAAAAGGGATTTTACTAGTTTGACGAACATCTGGAGAATGAGTTAAAAATGACATGGAATGATTTGTGACCGGGCCATCTTGTTGTGATCCGATGCGATAGCAAGAAGGATGAAATACCGGCCATACACGAATTAATTTTGGTGAAAGGTCAAATGTCAACTTTTAATTTAATACTAATTAGAATTTTCTATGTGACAACTGAAACGTAGCACTACTCCAGTGCAAACATAGCGTTCCATCAATAGTGACCTTTCAATGGTGCATAATGATTTAATCTTTTAAATTATTTGAAGGGAACTTGACAACATCCACGAAACAACAAGGAAGTAACGAAGTAGCTTGACCAATATGGGAAAATGAGCCGGCTCTGTGTCAACGAGGAAGGAAAACACACGTCCTTGCTGCAGCATTAGCATTGGTTTAATTAGGTATTATATTTGTTAGATAACCTAAATCTGATACAGCATAATGGTCCATGATCAATAATGTTTAGCTTTGGATTTTCGTCGAAGAGATGTTGGATGTTGGTCCAGTGTGTGATGCAATGACAATATCTTATGCTGCTTTACAGAATTAACGCAATTGCCAAGGCTTGTTACGTCACTGGCAAAATTAATATTCATATTGACTTGCTTGCTAACAATTGTTTTTTATCTGTTTCAAGTCCGTGAAATAATTGGATTAGAATGTCATTTTAGTTTGGGCTATAATTATAATTACAATAATATTGAATATTGAAGATGCATGCTATAATTTTAAATCTTGTACGCGAGATTTTGAATATATTCTTTTTCGCTGCAATTAAATATTAGTCAATAGTCAGTGTAGGCGTACCTAAAATTGATTGTGCCGCACATCTATCTTATGCGTTGGTTGTTGCTGTTGGTATTTTTACTTTTATATTTTGTGTTAGGCAATGTCCAATCGATTTGGCAATTTCATATTCGGTCTTCTTCGTTCAATCAAAGTTATTAGATTAAAATTTGGGAAAATTATGTGTCGCAACCCGCCTACAGAACACCTGCATACCACTAGCAAACGAAAATGAAAGGTTTTCAACTGAATTAATGGACTTATTTGCAATAAAACAAGTGAAACTTGCTTTAAGTAGAATACATACATACCAAAACCAAGATGTACAAAAACTTGCATAAAAATAGCGCATAGTACAGAGTACAGACAGACGCCTAATAGGCAATACCTTAAACTTTGCATTGCCAATATTGCCATGTATTTCTGTGTTTATCGTGATGGCATGCAGTTTTACAAAAACAACTTAAGAGGCTAAGTTCTAAATAGGGAAATCTTCGTTACTCGTGTCTGAATTTAACATTTTTGGAGGCTTTTGACTTCGGTTCGCCAACTTTTTCATATACCGTCTTTGTTGGGACTTGGGACCAAGACTTATAAAATCTTATAACTCGTATTTTTACTAATTTACTAATTGTCACCAGTCAGTTACCATTTGCAAGCGAAATGTTTGAAATCGCTGGCATCAAATATCAAGTATCATAGTTTGGACGTAATAAACTATTATTATTATTATAATAATGCTGTGACATATTAAGTGTTAAACTAGTCAAATTTTTCTGGTCAGTAAAATCATTGCCTTTAATGTATGGGATACGTGATGACGAGCTCTTGCTATGCATCTGCTCGGAGAAAACTTAATGCATAAAAAGAACAAGGCAGAAATAAGACGTTTTAATATTCCACATCCACATAGGCCGCATGTGATGTGCTCAATCGCTTCGCTTACAAAATCTAAATTTGTAGTTGCATCAGCAACATGTTGCCGTTGTGAGTTTGGCGTGGGGCAGTATTTATAAAAATATTGATGATGCTCGATTGGATTTATATTAAAGATGATGTTTGTTTTCAGTATCGTTTGCGCCCCACAGTGTCTACACAAACTTGTATTGATAGGCATTTTGGATCATGACACTAAATGCTAACGTAAAAACGTACAAGCAAATATTTTCCCTCTCTGGTTAGGTCATTTCTTTATCTGAAGAAGGTCTGCTATTTCTGTATAAACTTCAAAGTAATTGTCGACAAGAGCCTCATGCTGTGCATAATTTTATTTATTTAATCAAGCAGCAACCTTTGCTTTGTTGCTTTACTCGGTGTCGAAAGTGACATTGAAACGAATATACAGCCTGTGTTTTGCCACTTTGGAGTTTCCTATAAAAATCATTCGAGGTATAAATTATCATGCGGTGAATATGTGAACTTAGGATTTTATATCATGTGAACATTGCATATAACTTTCGTCACTAGTGTACTTGTATTTCAAATCAAACAGATTCAAACTAAGTGTCCTACTTTAAGACTTCATTGTGCAAGCTAAATGGACGTCACGCAAGTACTTTAAATATTCTAACATGGACACGTCCACTGAACTCAAACAACTTTCATGGTTAAATCGATCAAAGCAGTCGAAAAAGATAAGACTAATGAATAGCTGTCAATTCCAAGTTGTCTTTTCCCATACAAGTAGTCCATTGGGGAAAATTGCCACCTTTAATAGTGCCAACCCGACGATCGATACGGCAGGGAAAATAATTTTCTACAGCAAAGCAATTACGGTAATCGCTGCGAGTATCACAGGCTGACATTGACATTACATTTGATTGCATACATATAAGGGGACGACTAGAATTTGGATTGTGCAAAAGGCGAAACCATACCAGAAAAGGCAAACAACTGGACAGGATAACGAGTAGATTGCTTATTTTATGAATCGGTAGTCTACCTTTGTCCTATACAAAAGAAGGCAAGCATTTAAATTAATCCTAACAATAACTACGAATTTGCGAAATGAATGAGGCAAGCACTTATAGTCAAACCGGCGAATTTCCAAAGAACGTACCGGTACTTATATGGGTGATTGGTAGCATTATAAAGAGAAAATTGCAAAATGTTTCGGCTACATTTTCTCTAGTTTTTATTACTAGGCTTTTTGCACCCACTCGTTGATCGATTATTTCCAACAACGCGTACATCATGAGGATATTTTAGAAGAATTCTTACAAAATTTGAATTTTGTAACCTGACTAGTATTATAATATAATATATAAACTGTCGACATTTATGGTACAAGAGTCCGAAACGAGCATTTTATACGAGGCTTCAATATGGGCTAGTAATTCGCTTGTAACATGAGAGGAGGATTATTGGAACATGTTGTGAGTTGTGACGTAAGTGAGTATTACACTTTGCCTGAATCATTGATGTATGAACTACTTGATAAGCGATAAGACATACAAGATTATGACAAATTTATACAAATAAATATTTAAAAAGGTCATATTTGTAGGTCCATCTACGTCATCAGCTAAACAACTCACAATCAGACTGATAAGTGATTCAATTACGTTTTACAAGATAACCGCGTCTTTATTTGTATTAAGTGTAACTTGTTACTAAAATTGGCTATAGACAGACAAACACGTAAAACAACGTACAATTTTAAAAGGAGAAAATTTTTCATTATCTGAAGTCTGAATGTTCAATCAAACCAAAAGTCCTTTTATAGCAATTTTATTTCTTGAAATCTACTCTACTGTCCCAATATGAAAATTCGTCATGCATGACATGGCCATGTAATTATTTGACACTCATTCATTACCAATATTTACTACAAACAAAAGTATATTTTAAACACAACTTTGGGGAAAGACTCACAATTATGAAGAAGACATTTACCTTATTTAGCTACCACGCTGATCCTCCATGGTTGTTTTTTTTTGTACATAAGTTCGTCTGCAAAAGCCGGTATGGATTATGACGATGACAGTTGGTGGTGCCAATGAACTATTCGTCTCTTACTCGTTTATACCCAAACGCAATCGCATCTTTCGTAATCACTGGCAACAAATAAGTCGTTTTTTATTCACTATTCATTTCATTTTGATGCACCCGTTCAGAATTTCAAAACGTGTGATGAGCCTTGTGCCTTTGGTTGAGTGTGTTTGTATACACACCTGAGGTATGTAGGTTATTCACACTTTGAGTATTGGTTACTTCGATTTACTTGAGTTGCCACAAAAATCTTATTACTCATTATCACGATTGACGTCACTCACCGCACACAAGCTGAATATCGGAAGTTGCATTTTTCTGAAGGAAGATGCGAGAAGCCGTTTTGTTAAGTAAACCCGTTAAAATCCTCGATACGCTGAATAACGTGAAATGAGATTTTTAATGAAAAATAGTTCAATTATCCCCGTTGCTTCACATTGGAGTTGAATGCATCAGTAATATAGAACAAAACCTTAATTGTCCACTCGAGATATTTTATAGTGCATTATTCAAAAAAAAACCAATGCCGATAACGAGCATTGTTTTTGCGGTTCACGTGGATTTAAAATTGGCAATATGAAGAATAAGAATACCCCAGTTCTTGAATGAGCTGTGCGAAATTGTTTTGCCAGGTCGACAACCGAACCACCTCAACTGTCTTGAATACCGACTGTCCCAAGCAAGTCCGTGCCAAAGACTCCTTTCCCGTTGCTTTAGCACGCTTCGTTTTTCTCCTCTTTCGAAAGCCTTCCGCTCTTGTCTATCTGTTTGCGTCGTGAGAAATCCTTGAAAATGTTTGCCTCGTTGCTTTTGTGAATTAAACGGGAAAAACTACAACCAAAGCCACCGCCACTAACGTAAGCAAGTAAATAATGCTTTGGTATACACACTCTGAGGAAAACAGAATGAATTGATGGAGCTGTTGTTGTTGATGTGTCGGAAGACATTGTAATAAAGGCAAAAAAAAAAGATTTCGCTATTAGTGCGTGTATAAAAAATACTCTGCAGATTTGAAAACGGTATAGAATATCAAAACGAGCCGAAAATATGTCCACACTTTGCACCCATACATTTTTACAATCCTTTTTATGTGTTGTTATGCTACCATTACAACTGCACTAATGACAAAGCTAAAAGCAAGATGCCTGGTTTCATTCAATGAATTCTTCAGTTCCCCATTCACACAAATGCATTAAAGCGAAACGGTATTGCACAATGAAAAAAAGAGTCTTGTATGTAGCTCCAACATCGCGTAACTAGAAATGGCATACGACGGTTCACGAAGACAGAGGAGAAAGTAAGCCAAAAGCAGGTAACGTTTATTCCATGCGGTACTATGCTTACTGTGGGGGTAACGGTAACGGTGTTTTCAGACTGCTTTCCTTGGTTGCACGCTCTACTATTGTCGGTAGGGAATATTTTTACGTTAATAATACATTAGACAGACCTTTCTCGTCATCCTACACAACTGTTTCATATTTCAATGGATATGGTAACCAGCCACCCACCACCATTAAAATAAATAAGTCGAACATCAAATTGCAAAACGTATTGTACCCCATTCCATTGTTGATTGTTTAAAATGTCAAACCCGTGTTCACTGGTCATATAATGTGACTGTTACATCCAGAAAGCTGTCTGAGTTCTGGTTCAATTTGGTCAATATCGGCATGTAAAACTTGGTATGAGTAGCCGTTACCGACATTTCTTTAATTTAATTGCCGAGGGTGGAAAATTAATCCAATATAAATAATGTTCCCTATTTCTCCAATCCCTGTTCCCCAATTATCTTTCTTATAAAAACAATTTTTTGGCACGGCTTACTTGAACTACAATATCGTCTACTACGGGGATGTGATTCTCGTTTATGTGGCCCTTCCTGATTTCATTTTCTTCATGTTGGTCGCCATCAAAATCGTCATCGCTAGCGCTACATAAAATCCTTCTTTACTAGTAATGCGTAGCTTCCAAAACAATTGTATATGTAGTTATTAAAGAACAGCACAACATATGCAATGAAAACCGGGCAGCGATTTTCTCAAACGAATCACTTCCTGTGGGCTCGTATGCAT
>JAAXOA010000670.1:0-20704 GCA_036561885.1 Salina celebensis
ACAGATAAGTCTAAGGATAAATTACAAGAGAAAAATTTTTCGTCCAAAAACACGCAAAAGAAAAACACAACAACAACAATCTTGCTTTGTTGTTTCCGACATCTATTTTTTGCACGAAACTTTAAAGATCGTTTTCAGATTCGTCATATCATCTTGTCCATTATAATGGTTATTCAGGATTTTATTTTTCATGTCAGTAGGTATTTTAAACTGTACATGACACTTTGCAACACGGAGCTTTTCTCAAAATTGCCAAAGGGCTCTGCGTGAAATACTTGCATTTGTGATAACGACTTGATTCCTTGTTGTAGGAAAAATGCAGAGATAATTGGATTACTAACAACTAACTTGTTTCAAGGACAGTTTTGTCTGGCTTATGTATTTTAGTATGTAGATTGTAATGATATTTGCATTTTTGAAACACGCATGTTTTAATGTGATTTGTTTTGTTTTGCATGATGATTGTAGGTGAAATGTAATCAAGTTGAGGACGAAAACTCTAAGACGTGAGGGAGGAATTAAAGTTAATCACAGAGGAAAATGGGGTTGAAAACGATACAACAGGATCACGGCACAATGTCAGATATTGCACCGGACTCGTTTCAAAAGAAACCATTGTTTGTTTGGGTATAATTTCTCTCTTGCAATTCTCTCATTACCCCCAAAAATATTACTAAAATAAATTAATATTAATTACATACATGTTGCAAATGTTGTAGCTGCGTTCTTTCGCTGGACGAGAGCTTGATGAAGATGACAGCTTTGCAAATTTTGTGTCAAGCAATGCCCTCACATACGCGCTGGAATACATGTAAGCTTGCTAAACCTTGAATTCAATTTAAATTCATGAAAAAGTTATAAAACAACGGTAAAAATTATTCATGGTTTATTTTTATGTCTCAGCGGAATCGCATCAGAAAATGAGCAATCATCCCTGCACCTCTCTGCCATTTTCGATGAAGACAGCCAGCCCCAGTCGCGGAGTAACAAGTACCCATCCCACTTTGAATCGGAGACGAAAAGTCGGATTCAGCAGTTGAATCGGATTTTTGTCGAGCTTATCTCATACTACGACTACCATCATGGTCAGATAGTAGCCATAAGACCACCAAATACCGTACACATTTCTTCGTCATGTCATCTTTGCGGTGTACGCGAATTCGAGAAATTCCTGTTCCTTATCATGGGAGCTGCCATTCAGGGGAGCCAGAAACAAGAAACTATTAAGAAGATTAAGCGATTTCCACAAGAAATTCAAGAGAGCCTTATAAACTGTATTAAACTGGTAAACACCCAATAACGGTATCCGCATCTCAATATTAAAAGCTCTGGGTGTAGTTGACAATTAATTGATAATCGACTGGTTATTACCTTCTCCTCTCAATTAAATCACAATATTTCTTTTTTCTGCTTTCATTACTACTCGCAGATTGCAGATAGCCCTGAGCTTATAAATATTAAATCATGGCAGGAGTTTCACAGTTTGAATGAAGAAGAACAAAAGAAGACTTACGAAAACCTGTTGTCTGTAATTAGACGATTGCTGATAGAAAGGAATGAATCAATTCAGGTAATAAATTTTATGCGAACACATATTTTTACTTCAACACGGATCGTAATTATCTATTCGGTAGCATTTTGCATAATGACTTTTAAAATAATAATAACTCTTATTATGCAGATGTTTTTCATTCATTTGGTTTTATCTTTGGAATTTCTAGAACCAGCTTCTTTCAGACTACTATGCTGGATTTATGAATTGTAGTCAACGAAGAATTTACGAGAGCAAAGGCTACGGAAGCTACTCAGACACAGAAAAGTACTCGGATGACTCGCGGATGAGTGCTGCCGTAAGGCAACTACGCGAAGAGCTGTAAGAATATTTTTTAAAAATTACGCGTGGTACTCATTTTGAGATTGTTGAGATGCTTATAAAATATTTAAATTAAATTTTCAGCCACGTTAAAACAGAACTGCTTCAAGAATGTCGTGAAGAATTGGAAATTACAAAGTACCAAGTTCGGGAGTTGGAGTCAGAACTGACAGAAACGCAGATAAAGTTGAGAGCGTATAAAAAAGCTCGGGATGAGTTGGATGTACTGCGAGAAGGGCAAGAGAAAAATTCCAGGCTAGAGTCGGAGCTCCACAGGCTAAAAAATAAGCTGGAGGAGGCTGAGCATGTCTATGAAAGAGTGGAAGTTTTGGAAGTAGAAAACAGGCAAGTCTTCAAAACCACAATGGAAAAATTTAAAATGTGCATTATGTGTAATGAAATACTTTTTGACAAATATTAACAGGAAACTTCAGCTACAGCATGACTTGCTCGTAGACCAGATTAGTTTTTTGTCTCTGGACCGACCTAGTTTGGAAGGAAGCAGTGGGAGCAATCTCGGCTTGGTTCCAAATCTTTCTCTAGATCTCGATAGAACGTTGACAAGAGATGAAGACAAATTCTTTGAGTCAGATGAGGAAGAGCCGTCAGTCAAGGAGAAGATTCTGATTGGTGATGATCAAGAAAAATTGGAAAATTGTTCGATGATTAGCACACCAGAGAAATGCGATGCTAGTTGTAATACGGACGACGTCTCTTTTGCTGAACCGGAAGGAGACGAAGTTCAAGTCGATTCGGTAGAACAGGATATGGACTTCAGCAGCCAGCATTTTGACAATGAGAAAGAAACCGGGCCGCTAACGTCAACTCCACTGGGAAAACAAGTAGAACAGAAATCTCAGGAAGTACAAACCCCAGCGTTTTCAATGAAGACAAAAAGAAAGAAACGATCGCCACTTGTGAACGTAAAGAAGACCAAGAAGCCAATTATTATCTTGCCTGGACAGAGACTTGTACCGGTGATATCTGAGGATTTGAATGGAGAAAGTTTTGAGGTATGTGTTGTGTGCTGTAAAAGATTTCCCTTGCAAAGAAAGTCGACAACTAAAGACGATTTTGTTATCCTTAGGGATTCGATGATTCCAGCAGCCCTGCCATTAAAGTGTTCAAAATTTATAACGTTGGTCGTTATCCCGCTAAACGGCGATCATCCGGAAAACCGAGAAAATTCAAAACGCCCAACGGGTAAAACCCGATAATTAATTCGAAAACTATATAATTCAAAATATATAACGAAATCTATACATTTTTTACAATTAATTCTCTAGCCGGAAGCTTACTGAAAAACAAGTCGTGCCAAGTTTAGACATCGGAAATGAAGCCGACGAAGAGCTCAGCATTAGTCCTAACGGTCCCCGTGAATCTGACTTGGACTCCAACAACGAAATCAACGGTCAGACTGAAAAGCCTCTGGACAACGAAGAAGTCTACTTTTCCCCGGATCCTGGAGTGACACATCCCGAAAACTCTCCAGCCAAGCAGCCCGTGCCAAGTCCCCCTCCATCGACAAACTTCGAAAGCACAACAGCCTTTCCAATTACCAACGGTGTTCGCAATACTCACACAGTCCATCACGTAACATTTAGTCCAAACGAGATTACTCTGGGCGGTCACACCGACGGAGAAGAACATCACAGTAATCATCTCACTATTTATAACCATCCTAATATAAACAATAACAATAATACTATCAAAGAACTGCCAACTTCCGTCCAACTGCCTCTATTAAGAATTTCTAACGGTATCAATATAAGTCTCCAGCATTCTGATACGGATGACGAAGAAGACGAGCTCACGAAAAGGCTCCGATCTGCGTTTAACGTTCAGTTGCAGCAGAACCAACAAGTGCCTAATCTACCGACTATTCCAACGACACCCAGCCAAGGGCCTAGTCCCAATGGGCAGTTCAACAATAATGACAACGAGTTCAATTTCAGTGATTGTAATATTCAAGTCAATCTTAGAAATAGTTCTGTAAAGCCAGCGACTGCATTTATCAATAAGATTTCCACTCTTTCAACGACTAACAGTTTTGGGGGAGGGGCTAGCGTAGGAAGTTCAAGTAGTGGGGGCATTTTGAGAAATCATGTAGCTCCCAATCCAGCAAATCCTCAGTATTTCCATGCTTATCACCAGCAGCAAGAGAGCTCATCTGAGGACGATGAGTCAGTTTGGTATGAGTATGGATGTGTTTGAAAATTTAATTATTTAAGAGCCCTGTGTACATTCGTAGTCTGAACAAGACACGCTTTTTTAGTCATTTTTTGCACTTTGAACAATCTATTTTAAACCAAAACAAGAAGCTGATGTTTCGCACAACTGTAATGCAATATGAATCTTTTGTACCAGACACAAGTTTTAAATGTAAAAGCAATAGGAATTAAAATAAAGTATGGATGCAAGTTTTTAACTAGTTTATAAAATGCCAGTACATGTCCGTCCAACAAATTTGGGGTTTTTAACAGAGTAACTACGTAAGAGTAGAATTTTTAACGGAAAAGAGTAAGTGTTATACCGCGATATGTAATTATGCTGGTGAAAACGTGATTTTATAACTGATTAAAAGCGCCAAGAGATCGTTTTTATTTCAAATGTACAAAAATGTAATGCATGTTTGTTGTATCTTCGTAATGTAGGATGCTATGTTAAGTAGTTTTGTTACTAATGCCTTATGAATAAGTCATTTGATTAAAGTTAATACTGAAATTATGCTAAAAGCGCATTTCGTCGATTCATTTACAAATTTTTTCGTCCATCGTCGATATAAAGGCTTTCAAGTAAAACTTCATTTAAGATTAAACGCTAAAAGCGTTTCCGTTTTATTAAACCATGTCGAAAATATAATCCACCACCACTAACAAACTACACCTTTCAAAGTACTTTGAATAGTTAAAAATACAATATGCGGCTTATCACAAGAAACGTTCGCCATTTAGTTGATTTTAGGAAACTTTGATTGATTCGGATTCTAAAATTAGCGAGTTCCATTGGTCTCCTCTCAGTTTGGAGGAAAATTCTTGCTTTCTCCTTTCACTTTCCTGGTTTTCTTCATTCTCTTCTTCTATGTTTATCTACAAAGTGGAATACACAAGAAAACTCAAGAAAAACATTGTCAATTTAGTTTAGTCCTATTAAATTGTGATTTATGGCAGTACCTTTGATAATGTTAAATAGTTGGATTGATAGCTGAAGATAGCACCAAGTAAATGCCAGTAGGTAAACGCAGGCCAAAGAACGTCAGTAAAGCACAAAACCGTTTCACTGCTTTGCCACAGGAGAAAGTCGGAGAGACGTGTTTCACCTGAAGTTCTGACTAGAAGGTCAAGCGGTTTCGGTGGATGTATTTGAAATGCGTTTTCCAGTAAACCATCACTCAAATCTTCTACTTGGAGCTCTCCATTATTCACCCCAGTTATCAGTGAGTTAATTCCTCTTGCCATTTCGTTTCTTGCTGTATAATATAGCATTTACGCGCTAGTTAATCACCCAATCTGGCAATTCAATCAAGTTTAAAAATTAGTTACGTACCCGTATATGCAAAAGCCACATTGAGTTTCGCTCTAGTATTGTTTTTCGTCAAAATCATAGCTTGTGCCATAAGTTTCTTCAATTCCGAAGGTACTAGTGACCAATCCCCAATAATTTGTATGCAAACTCCTTCCTGGTTGATTTTATCTCTGCAGGAAAACCGTAAAAACATCTAATTATAAAATCTTGCATCCAAAAAGAACCATCTTTACAAGCTTGAGTAGTTCAAATACTTTTCTTCCAGGAGCTTCTCAAATTTCTCTTTTGCTAATGCCATCAGTCCTTCAACCTCTTCCTTTGGCCGCTTAAAATTTTCAATGCTGAATACGTAAACGGTAACCTCGCTGATTCCGAAATCTAAGCACCAACGGAGTGTTTCAGCTAATTTTTCAAAACCTTTACTATGCCCTTCAATGCTCTTCATTTGATTTCCCTTGGCGAACCTTCGATTGCTGTAAAGGAAACCATTTCAGACATGTCAGTGCTTTCACTTTCTCACTTTATCTTTTACAAGGGTAACGTTTTAGTGGTAAAAGCTCACCCATCTAATATAAATCCGACATGATTCGGCAATGGACCTCGTTTCAAAACACCAGCACACAACTTCTGGATCCATGTGCGCTGGTCGTCCTTTACCCAAGTAGACATTTTGAGATCCGACAATTAAAATGTAAATGGTACTCGATGTAGCTGATTGGATTGGTAACTTTCAGGAACAAATTAATATTTTGTACGACAGGTTAATAGACTAAACTATGGTCTGCTCTGTTGTCTCATTAATCAAGTTGTAGAGGTAGACCAATTTAAAACCGGGAGTGAAAGGCACAAAGCACACGTCATCCAGCCACGTAACCACCCTTGTCATTGTACTTCATTGCATTGCAACACGACTGCACAGATTTGCTTGATGCAGCTGCACTCATTTTAGCCGAAATTGATGCTTTCTCGAACAGCTGACTTGTATTGACGAGCAAAAAGAAAGCACAGCATTTTCTTTTTACAATCTACCATGTGTCTTTTACACTGTTGATTAGAAAATTAAATTAGAAGAGCTTTCTTTTTTATTACAGGTTAGGACCATTTTGGCCATTCTACTTTCATGCGGAATTAATTTAAATCAAACGAAATTTTAAATATATTACGCTTGTTTGATCATTACTAATTTCAAGTTCAAAGATGTAGAATTTTTATGTCCGCAGCAAGACTAAGACTATTGGAACCATTGGAACTGATTCTCTTTTGAGAATCAACTACACCGCCCACCATCTTGGCGATTTTGCCTTACTGAATATGATTAGCGTATTAATAAACATGATCAGTATTAATTTTGGAATAGTGTCTGGAGAATAAAACTACGATAATTTAGACATCATCATTTCCATATTTCAGTGTTCATTCCATGGTCTGTTTTTCTATCTTTTCCAATAAGTGGAAATCTGCTGTTGTAATGTCTGAGCTTTCTTTTCCTGAGATACAGACACAGAACTCACTACACCTTACCAATACTATCATCAAAAGTATTTTTCCAGTATCATCCTCCTGTCATTTCATCGCAAAATATTCATTACCTAATCTAATGCATCTTTCAATCTATCTACCTATCGCAAATTCCACTTGTTATGTTACCGAGAACATTAACAAAACTTCATAAAACATGTTCATCATTTACATCGCATTCTATATCATTTCTCTTTTTCTCCTCTATATCCTTCAACATTACTAAATCCCCTCGCAAAAATCCTTTATTACAACTTGTTACCTTTTTCTTCTTAAAACTTCTTTTTTGCATTACCACCACCCCATCTTCAAGCTATAAATCCTATAACTTTTCTCCCTATTTAGTCATCACAATTCTTTTTATTACTATCATCCGCACAATGTCAACTTTTTCTTCTTCCAAGTATCCCATCCTGTTTTTCTTTTTATCCCTTCATACCCTCCTGTAAAAACTAATATTCATATTCAACTTAGGCCGTAATATATTTTCGTCATAAAAATATACTCAGGTAAGTCTTCTGCATATTCCTCTTTGTTTAGCGAAAAAAGGAGATGAGTGTGCTCCTTTTTACAGAAACATCCTGAGTTATACGCTGGTCTATTAGAAGAAGAAAAATATAGTTTTATATAAACCGCCTTGTTTTTCATCCTAACTCGATATTAGCTCCCATCCACACAGTTCGAGTGTAGTTCGAGTAAACCTCTAAGAAGAGTCTGCAGAATGCATAGATAGGGAACCCCTTCTCGTTCACTCGCAGTACTGTGTATGCTGGCTTTTTGTTTGCTGGATTGGTGAACATAGCGAGTACATGAGCAGCTTGGGAAAATGCTCTGCTCCTCGCTTGGTCTACTTCATGTTTACGATGAATATGATATTTTTTTTAGTTGGTCTTTTTCACGTCAGTTGACGCAATGGATTCCACAGAACGGAACTCAAAATCTCTCCTTGACCTGTCCAATTCCTTTGAAAAAGGTAACCAAATATAGATTAAGATAGAGTTTTTAACGAGGATTAAAATGAGTCTAGGCTCAGGGTGGAGAGTCATCTCTAACGGGGTGAAAATCATGCTTAAATATTAGCATTGTGGTTTTGTGTGCTCAACTGAATTTCGTTGTTTTTTTTTCTTTGACATTGTAGAAGTGTTCTTTTTGGTGGCTCAATTTTTGTCTGGAAGTCAATGTCAAAGGGCAGCTAAGGTGAGATGTGACACTGATTAGTTGTAATTGTTTGGAGGAGAATGGAGTTGATGATGGGCGGAGGGGTTGATGTGGAACGATGAGTGGGAATGGAGTAATTAAGGGTTTTGTTATTTTGCGAATTGCAGGCACTGATAGAAGAGTTGGAAGCACATGAGGTAAGAAAAATTTTTGTTCATTTTTATTCAGACAACATCCAGAAAAGGCCTTGTTGTCGGCTTGAAATGCACGTGTAGACTGAAAATCAGCTGGCTATCTGGTCGAACCTTTATAATAATGACAGAAAGAAAAAGTCAAAAAATATAGTAAAGAAATAGAGACGTCGTTTACATTTAGTGGCGTTGTTAACCAAGTAGAGTTCAGTTTTCGTCTGGAGGAGGAACTAGTGAAAGATTTTTTTGTTTTGGTTGGGGACGTCAGTGAAGTAAAAATTCATGATCAAGGTTCGTCATTGACACTCCGACGATAGGGTAATTGGCTAGACAGCTGGTTAGCAAAAAAAAAATCTAAATTAATATTTTGACGGGGGAGGAGGAAGATAGATATGAATGAATAGACGAGTTAAAGCGGAAGTAAAGATTTTGTTTGGAAATGGATGGAAAAAAAAGAAACTTGTTGTGTATAAAGTTGAGATGCAGCAATTGCAAGAGTGATATTATGATGTAGCAGGGAAATGAGATGAATTGGTATTGATTTTGATGAATATTATGTTTAATTGTTTGATTTTTCAGCTAATTCCGGAAAGAGTGGACTGGCTGGGAAAAGCGACCTCCCAGGACTTCAATGCTTTTGTAAGTGCCCTTCGGTGACCTGACCCAGAGGGGGTGGTGACCTTTTAACGATTTTTACAAGTTTTAGTATGTTGGCAAATTAAGGGCGGGGATTCTAATGGTAGTAGTTAAAATTGCTAATTTTTGAAACTTCGATTAGTTTATTCTTTCCGGGAATGATAAATTAGGGATCGGCCCGATTTTGGAAATTTTTGTTAGTAAGGGGATGGGTGGGTTGGGAGGCTTCATCACAAGAAATACGAGATCCATTGCTTGGCTATTTAGGCAAAAAGGTTGATAATAGCAATAGCTTGGTTGCTTCTGCTGCTAGCTACGATGCGACGGAGAAGGAGTAGAATGCGTTCTCGTTTCTTGCTTACAAAGCTATTGCTATATGAAGGGAAGAAGGGGTGGTTTTGTACATAGGCATTTTTACTTGTATTTTTACGTGCAGTATAGATAGACTGCTCTTTACTTTTTACAAATAACATGAGCTCACTTCTGGCAGGATTTCGTAACTTGCTTTGAAGTTGCGAAGTTCTCAACTGGATGGTGACGGTTTGCTTGTAAACGTTCGATGTTTCCATTCTTTATCATGAGCTGAGAACAGACTTATGCTGAATAGTCATTTGTATTGGATTTTATATGTTGTCTGATTCGTCTCTTATTTCTCATAAAGGTTCATATTAATCACTTTCAAAGGACTGGACAGGGTTGTTGATATGTATTTTTTTCTATTTCAGAAAAGCCAATTTGACCATATAGGTCATAATCATTTACCGAGTATCTTGAAACTTTGTGTTAAAGCTGCGAATTCAACGTGCCCTACATCCGTTTCAATAAATAAAAGTCTTCTGTCAAGCTCAACCTTATCATTTCTAAGTAGAGCATCGGGTTCCAGCAAAGGACCTGATGCACCTTGGAATAGAAGTCATGGACAGGCTGTCGCTCGGTTTCAGCAGGGGAGGAGGGGCTTCAATCCAGGTACTTAATGACATCTAATTCATAAAAAATTGTATAGTGTGTAGTGTAAACCAAGAGTACTTGGTGGATTCTAAGTTCTAAACATTATGACTATGGCTTGTTGTTTAGTGCACGCTGTTTTGGACCAAGCTATTAACGGAACCCGAACGAATCACAAGCTGATACAACCTGACTTTTTTGGGAGACTGCATAAATCATGTGTGATTTTAGGCCACTTGTCGTCAGTATATTGTGTTCTCTTCGACGTGACAGGAAATTACATTTTCACGGTAAGATCTTATGATACACTTTATGTATCTAATCAGTGCTATCCAATTACACAGAGACAAAACTAACACTCAACTTGTATTTGTATCTGTTCAGGGCGCGGATGACAATCTCATCAAAATATGGAGCGCAATCGATGGGAGACTTCTGCATACCCTCAGGGGTGCGTCGTCAGAAATAACAGATCTCGCTGTGAACAAAGAAAATACTTTACTTGCTGCCGGTAGTTGTGATAAACTGATTCGTGTGTGGTGTTTAAGAAGTTGTGCTCCCATTGCTGTACTGAATACACACAGTGGAAGCGTGACATCTGTCTTCTTTTGCCCCATTCCAAGATCTCGACTTCCAATCTCGTACTTAGCGTCTACTTCGACCGATGGATCATGTTCTTTCTGGGGTTTTACAGAAACTGCAGATGGCAGAGTGGAGTTTCAGTAAGTTCCAACAAAAAATAGCTAGACAAGGAGTGATTGCTCATATATCGTATGCATTGTACTGATGATATTTTTTTTCATTATGTAGACCCAGGCCCACAATTTACCAGGAAAGAATGAGACCCGGACATGCGCAAATGATTTGTTCATCGTTTTCTGCGGGTGGCATATTCATGGCTGCCGGAAGTGCTGACTTTAATGTGAGGGTATACAATATGTTAGGAACGGATGGACCCGAACGAATCTTGGAAGTGGAAGTTCACAGTGATCGTGTTGATAGTATATCTTGGGCTCACGAAGGCCTAAGGTTCATTTCTGGTTCCAAGGATGGTACAGCTCTTATATGGCGTTTTGAAAACTCTGAGTGGCGATACGTTCGTTTGTATTGTGCAAAGATTCCGGGGTCAAATGTCGTTATACAAGAAGATCCTAAACGAAGAGCTCGCGTGACAATGGTTGCGTGGAGTGCTGACGATAGCTTAGTTCTGACTGCTGTCTCGGATAACCTAGTGAAAGTTTGGAATCCTAAAAATGGTGAACTCATTCGTGTTCTTAAAGCACATCAAGACGAAATTTTTGTCACCGAATCTCACCCGTTCAATCCTCGTCTAATATGCACGGCAAGCCATGACGGAAGGATTATAATCTGGGATATTGGCACCACCAACAAAGAAGACGAAGGAAAGGTTCTATTTCAATATCATAATATGCTAGACCAAGGCCAGGGGCATGGGGCGGTGTTCGATTGCAAATGGGCACCAGACGGACTATCACTAGCTGCAACGGATTCACATGGTCACTTATTAATATTCACTCCACATCCGAGGGATACGTCAAAATTCGCCAAGCTACCAAAAGAAATGTTCTTTCATACTGACTACCGCCCGTTGACAAGAGATGCAATTACCAATGAAGTTTTAGATGAACAAACTCAAGTACCGCCTCACTTAATGCCTCCTCCATTCCTCGTGGATATGGAAGGAAATCCCTATCAACCTGCTCACCAGAGATTAGTTCCTGGGAGGGAGAATTGTAGGGATGAGCAGCTAGTTCCCAATGTTGCAGTAGGCAATGGAGGATTTCAAGAAGTTATTGAAGGACTGCCTAGCAATCCAAGATCCAACATTGATCAAATGATTGAGCAACTTGCTATACAGCTGCCAGGCGAACAACGCAATGGTACCAGCTCTCGATATTCAAATCATTCCATACTTTAATTTAGTGTAGTCTAAGAGTATCCTAATGTGGATTTACGTATTACAGCCGTTCCAGTTCCGAGACTTTCTGGTGGCCCTAACGATAGAGACAGACGAGTGGTTGGACTTCGGCGTAGTGGAGATGTTGAAGGTGTAAGACAATCGACTGGAAACTGGCAGCGCGGAAACTATGGATTTCCTGAAAGGAAGGTGATTATGCCGCTGAATAAAGCATTACTTACAAAGTCACTTGAAACACGGTTGGGAGCTGCCGAGCAAGAAGAAGCGTTATACAAAGAACACTGTAGTAGACGACCGATTAGTGGCAGTACTGGGCATTCGTTAACGTCACCCTCCGAAGGCATTTCACTCCGGGAAGCTAGATCACGTCGAGTTCGAAGATTGGCTTTGGTACGTTTACATATTCCTTACTCGTTGGCTTGAATTGATTGGAGATTGACTTTACATTTATTTTTATTTTGATTTGATAGGAAGCTGCAGAGAGACGCATACGGACTGCTGATGGACAACCAAATATTCTTGAAATCGAGGGAGTGGCTAGACCGAACCCTAGACCACAAGTTGAAATATCTATCAGTCAGCAATCTGGTAGGCGGTCGGTACCAATTAATAATCCTGGTGCAGTACGAATTTCAACCGCACGTCGTGGAGGTGCGATTAGAGCACCTAGGAGCCGTTATAATGTTCGGCGTATGTTTGAAGATAGAGGGGCTCAAAACGAGAGCGATATTGAGGTTAACTTACAAAAGACGAAAATAAGCAAACAATTTATCGCCCAAGATAAATGTTGAGTGAATCTTAATATTGTAATTTATTCCGTAGAATATGGAAATACCTACTGAAGAGGATTCCTCAGATGAAGAGTTGAGCTTATCTCATTCATCTTCCTCATCCTCGGATTCCGACTCGGAGTCGGATTGGGGAGGGGGTGGAAATACACGGGACGCTGAAAACCGGAAACGTAATGCTCCTACTGAAGGGGGCAGGAAATCCGCGAGAAAAAGTAATGCGGCTTCCCCTAAAAGCGAGGATGCCAACAATGATGATTCTGACGATGAACCAAGACCAGGACCGTCGTCTGCATCAACTGCTAGTCCCTCTAAACCTGAGCCGAAAAGCAAACCGAAGAAAACAGTAAGCATTGCTTAATATATATAGTACATATATTTGAATTGTAAATAACCCAAATGACATATTGTGATGGAATAGAAACCGAAGGCATCAGACGTATTAGCTGGACTTGATGAAATTCCACCTGAGTACAGGCCATCCGAATGGTTCGCGGAGGTGATTCCCAAACGAAGTCCATATTTTCCACAGTTGGGAGACCATCTGGTTTACTACCGACAAGGGCACAGGGCGTATGTTGAGGAAGTGGAGAAGAAGAAAGCCTACGAGTTGTCCAAAAAGATGAAGAAAACACTTCCATACATTATGATTCCAGATTTGCCGGTAAGAATGAATTAATGTAGTTTACATGTATTTTTGTGCTTCCAAATCTTATTCACACTCAATGTCGCGTCCTCTTGTAGCCTGCCGTTCCGGTACGAGTTGTGAATATCAAATTCGAACTAAAACCACCGAGGCTGGTATGTTTAAAGCTAGAAGTACAGGATTGGGACACAGGAGAGTTCACTGGTACCCAATTCAACGTCCAGTACCATGACATGGCACAGGTTGTAGATTTCTTAATTCTCCGTCAAATCCATGACAAATATGTGCGGCACAATTGGAATCCGGGAGACAGGTAAGGATTTAATAGTCTCAAGGAAATGTAGATTTGTTCGGAAGACTAGTAGGTACTGAACCTTGGATTTTAATGATGTTCCTTTGTACTAATATAGGTTCAGATGTCTCATCGACCGATGCTGGTGGTTTGGAACGGTAGATAACTTTGAGCCGAGCCGAGCATTCCCAACTTCCAAATTCTTGTGCTACAATATTACCTGGGACAGCAAAGAGAAAGAGAAAATGAGCCCCTGGGATATGGATATAATCCCTGACTCCTTTGGTAAGTTCAAGTTTTGACAGAAACTAATAATTTTACGCATTTCAATCAATGTCAATTTTGAATTTCATAGAAATTCCACCTGACACCCGTGGTTCAGTTCCTGCATCAGATGAAGACGTTAGAAGTATTGGTTTATATGAAGTTTCGTCCGTTGACTGGCCACCACATGGTCACCAGGATGCTCTTTGTGTGAAATTGTCCAGCCTCATTGAGCAAGTTATGGGACTAGCAATCTCGGAAGCATTTTTAACACCAGTTGATATAAATCGATACCCAGACTATGCATTTTGCATTGAATACCCAGTGGATTTGTCGACAATCAAAGCTCGTTTGGATAACAGATTTTACAGGAGGATGGATGCTCTCCGATTTGACGTAAAATACATCGCAACCAATGCAGAGAGTTTCAACCAGCCAAACTCTGACATAGTCAAACATGCGAAAGTTATCCGAGATTTATGCTTAGAACTAATTGAGTAAGTCATCGATCCGCTTTTAGTTTCAGCTACAAATCGTTTATAACCTGAGATTTATTGTTTTCTGTAAACACCACATTCATATGAATCTTTTGCAGAAATCCAGACGTTACGGATGTAAACCCAGTGTACCACATGATTGTCAACAATTTCCTTCAACGACGAGAGGCGGAGAGAAGTACAGTCAGTAAATCTGAAGATCGGAATCTTCCTTCAACTTCTAAGTCCACTCCGTCCCGATCTGATCGTAGTTCTGCCACACCTGCTAGTCAGCAAAACACATCATCAAGACGTTCGTTGCGAAATACTAATAAAACTACGAGAAGAATCGATGACACGGATGAAGAAGAGGAGGATTGCCGACCTTGGGTAGAGAGGTGTCGGGACTTACTCACCACAATATCTTCATGCAAAGACGCTGCACCCTTTAGAGCTCCTGTCAATCCCGAAGAGTATCCAGATTACTATCAGGCGATTGACACTCCTATGGACTTGCAGTCAGTCCGGGAAGACCTACTAGGTGGAAATTATAGCTCACCATTAGATTTCCACAAAGACATGAATCTAATTTTCCATAACTCTCGGCAATTCAACACTGACAAAAGATCTCAGGTGAGGCTAATTGACTATGCGGAACAAATGAAAAAGAAGCTTCATTTTAAAAGTAGAGTTTTCTGAATTCACAGATTTACAGCATGACTATTCGACTGCAATCCATGTACGAGTGTCAAGTCAAACCAATCCTCACATCCTACCGCAGCAGGAGAAAAGGAACCAAAAGTAGTTCGTCAACACCGATCAAGGGAAAAAAGAAAATGCCAGCGAAAGGATCATCGAATGCAAATTCTCCAAGAAAGAATCCAGTACGCCATGCCGCATCGAAGAACCCGTACCTTCATGGAGAAAATGAGGATAGTAGTGATGCTGACGACGACCGACAGTACTCAACAAGGTCCAATAATGGAGATAGATCGGTTGGTACATCAAGTGGAAGAAAATTGCGTAGTCGTGCGTCGACTACTACCTCGTCGTCAAACCGTTCAGTCAATGGCCACGGTTCGCATAATGGTGTATCCCCTCCAAATCATTCCAGACCTCAAAGAAGAGTAAAAAGATTTAGGATTTCGTCCGGTGAAAGTCTCCACAGCCATCGTTCTAACGGAAGGGGCCATCAACAAACAAGGTCGAAAAGAGTAGCAAGTGCCGCTAGCACTAGCAATCGCAAAACAAGGTACACTGAAGACTTGGGCAGTGATGAGTTCGAAGATAGTGATGATGTACCTATGCCACAACTCCATGCGGCAGCTGAAGGAGATTCTGATGATGCCAGTAACTCGGACCATGAAGCCTCCAGAGGATCCCTGCGCAGATCATCGCGTGTTCAAAAGCAGGGTAAACCACGTAGCAGGCTGTATTACGATAATGATTCCGATGATCACACCTATGGTAAGTAGTTCATAATTTCTATTCTTGGTGCAATTAACAATTAACAATTATAGACTTCGAATGTAATGCAAACTGCATATTATTAGGAACCCGTTTTCGTGGCAAGCAAGTAAAAAATTATGACGAACGGGATGGATCTTCTGGTGAGGAGGATGTTCAATCTCGAAAGAGTAAGCGCCGCCGGCTTCTCAGTCGCTCAGAAGACTCTCCTCCTCGTAAACTGCGTCGACAGGAAACATCTCCAAAGAAGCATACTTCTAAAGAAGAGGAAGACGAGGAAGAAGAAGATGACCCAGATCAACCTGGACCGTCCTCCAGAGTAAAATCGATCAGAAGAAGTTCGAGGAGAACAATAGTACAGGAAGACGATGATGACGAAGAAGAGGAGGAAGAAAATGACGAAGATGCTGAAGAGGAAGAAGAAGAAGAAGAAGCTTCGTCAGAGGAGGATGATGATCGAGGTAGTAAACGAAGAAGTACAAGGCTGAAGAAAAAGCCTGATAGGCACAGCTACTCAGATGAAGATGCTAATCAATCTCCCCCTAGGTCTAGAAGACATGACGTAAGCTTGTGTTAATATAAAATATTAGTTTTCAGAAATGATTCATTTTAAATTGATGGAAGTGTAAATTATTTACTGTCATGTTTTGTTTCCAACAGGAGAGCGGAAATCGGAGGACACGTGGCTCTATAAGGCCCGATTATGCAGAAGATAGTGATAGTGAACCTAATGTTAGCTCCCGTGGTCGTGTGCGGAGAAAGAAGTCGTTTTTAGGATAATTCACGAATAGTCATTTTAATTAGCGTGCGGAACTTTTGTAACCTCAACTATTGGACTGATCGTGATTTTCTCGCTATAGTTGTAGTATGACAAACAAGAGTTGAGATGAGAACAAGTTGGAATGCTTGAAGGAACGTGATAATTTACGTAGAGAAATCGGAAATGTTCTCAAAAACAACGGCGGACTGCTGGTAATGTAGTTAAATAGTCTTTTCGTTAGTACTTCCAAGTATTTATTGTATTCTGTTTATGTATCTGAGAAGCGTTGTACACATTGGCGACAGCCATTATTCAACTTTGAACCCATATTTGTAATCGTATTGTTTAACGTTCATTCACCAACAGTAATTTCTGTCTAGAAGACTTCAAGGCAAAGTTTAGTTAATTCAGAAATATGTGTAGTATTACTATCCAGAATAAGTTTTTAATTTCAGTACTATTTGTGCATGTTATTGATTTAACCTGTTTCTTTACTAATGTTTCAACATCCATGATATTAAATAAGATACTATTATGTATTAAGTCTGATTCTGTAAGTTTAATGTTTTTTCATGTTTTATGTAACTTAATCTAATTTAACAATATTGTTCCTGTTCGCAATTCTCAGGTTGTTACTGCCTAGCTTAATGTCTCATTGTAAAGGCAAACTATTTAATGTTCACATTGACAGCAATTTTTGTGTAGCCTACTCAATAGGGCTCTGAACGTACTTGGATACACCACGAAACAATATGCATTTTTATTCATAATTTCGATTTTATATTGTTCACATTTCACATGTGCTGAACTTAAGTAAAGTAATGTACCGATTACAACGTTCACAAAAAAGACCTTCTTCCTTTTTTAGTAAATTCATTACTTTCAATACATACTTTTTAAAAATACACCGAAGATTATCTGCCAGCAAGATTCACCCTTCTGAATGGAGTGAAGCATCAAACTAATTACTCCATAAGAGATCTTTTTGAATTTTGATTTCTCAATCATCTATCATATCATAACATTTTTGTCTTGGATGTTCTTCTTTTATACAGCGTTATTTAAGATAGGAAGGAACCCATAGCCGCATAACTACCGCCGGAGTTTTGCGGTGTCGAAGGTTTGGAACTACAAATGTAAACAAAAAAAAACATTTTTGCATGCAGAAAGATAAAAAACAGACAAATAAATCTTAGGTTGCATGAGAAACAGCTGAGATTCCTTTGTTTTATTTTTTTTTCTGCATGCAAAAATGTTTTTTTTTGTTTACATTTGTAGTTCCAAACCTTCGACACCGCAAAACTCCTGCGGTAGTTGTGCGGCTATGGGTTCCTTCCTTTATTAAAGAACGCTGTACGCTTTTTTTTTACGTGGAAATCACTTTCACTTTAGGTCGTGTTGTCGTTTTTCTTTTGGCAATATTACAAAACGTGTCAGCGTGAAAGATTTTTTTTTCACAAAAATTTTCTAGAATGGTTTAAAAATGTGTGTTGGGATGTGCTACTGAATAATGAGTAAAGTTTGACCGTCTGTCTGAATAATTTTGACGACAGTAATGATCGCAGTAATGCACAATGATTTTGTCCGTTTCTTGAAAGACACTTATGTCATCTAATCGATTTGTATAATTTATATTTGAGAAACGTATAAAAAGCAATCAAGTTGAGAGTTGACTAGGAATTCTTAATATGAATAAGTTTGTCCGTCTGTCTTAATCATCATCAAACCAAGTTGCCTAAAGTTTAAAGGCATTCACTGTGGACGAATGAAAGTAGCACCGAGCTGTGTATAGAACGAGTGCATAAAGTATCGCCTCTACCTTTTTTCCAACCTGTAGCGCGCATCATTTTCATGTTTTTTTTTTCATAACAAAAACAAGACACGAATCTGTCTGTCTGTTAAAACTTACTCGCACAAAATCACTGCTACGGATGCATATATTCATGGTGTTTACTTGCTATACTCACTGCTCACTCACGTTACTTTTATACATCCGTTTCGTGGTTTCTATAAACTACCTCTCGGTGCTATAATTGCTCGAAATTTTAAAGCTTCGTAATTTGGAAAATAATGACTCAACCGGGCAAGTTCCCCATGTGTTTAATGAATCGACCACGCTGAATCCGAATTTGTTAAATTCATGCCGGTACAGTCATTATTTCGCAATATAATCACATTTATATTTACACGCAAATTTGCTCAAAATTTATCACATTTTATATTTTAACAGCAAATAATGTTCATTATCACATTAGCAACATGGTTGTAAATGAGAGTCATCTCGAAAAATTCCAAATTCTACCTTCTTTTTGCGATAGACTACAAAAATCAAAAAAAAAAAAAAAATGATAGCCTCATAACTATCACAAAAATGATGCATTCATCAAAATTCCAACGGTTTTGAGATCTTGGCAAGGAAATCTTTAAAACTACTTCAATTTATAACAGCTTAAATCTCAAAATTAGCAAATGCTGTTCGTACGTGCAGCAACTTTCATTCGTCCAATGTCATTGCGATCTACAGAGACTCTTGATGAAAACAAATTGATTTGACTGAAAACGTTCTTAATAGCTTCCATCGACTTGTTCTTGATGTGACAATATATTTGTTTGTCTGTCTGTAGATCAACAAAATAAGCAAGCTCTTATATGAAGAAATTGAAAGTACCTAGAATTTTGTCAGAAACTAGTCTGTATGAATATTTGTGACACACAAAACCCCCGAACATAGTTTACCAGAAACTATTAATTTACCCGCTACAAAACAACAAAACTGAATACAAAAGAACTTTGATTTTATTAACGAACAAAAGATAGAAGCATATATATATATATAAGATATATATAAGCCGTTGTAACAAAAAAGTTAAGACAAACTTTAATTAAAACTTGTTTGAATCTGTTACAAATCTTATACTTCCGAGTCTAGAAACGTACAAACACACACTCTTCCCTACATCGTAATGTAAACAATTTAGGCCCCTGTCTATTTAAATTTGCATGCACACGCTTTCACTACGCTAATCAAAACGAAAACAGTTTTACGAAGGTTTTTACGTCTTATCACCGCATCCACCTGACGTCGTATTATCTCGCCGTTACATTACAAACAACCACTAAATTTTGGCGTTTCAGTTCAGTTTGCAAGTTACACATGCAACGAGCATGTATGTAACAAGAAAAAAAAAAGCCCTGTTCTGTAAAAAAGACGATAAGGAAAGACCCAAATACACTTTAATAATGCATGCAAGTATCGTAGAAAACGTATCCATGGATTATAAATGAGATTGCGTCCCGTGGAACTGCGTCGTTAAAGATATGTTAAGGATACAAGAAAAAACAAATCTGTATGGTTCGGTCGACGTATTCGGTCAAAATCATCAGACGTTGTGGTTTAAATTGCACATATTAGAGAACGATTTACAACTTGAATGCTGTTGAAATTCGGATTGTAGGGTGTGTGTAATAAATAATGACTGTTTATAGCCGGTTTTGCATTTATTGTCGGGCAATGTTTGCACCGTGAATCTTTGTGATATTCGTATTAGGTTCTGTGTATATTTTGAAAAATTCGTATTATAACAGTATTATTCAATACAAAACCCAGAAAAATTAAAATTGTAGCGTGAAAATTTGCAATTTAAAATCTGTAACCTACACGACGAATCAAGTATAGTAACGTATATAAATAAATAAATGAGATTGCGCCGGTGGAACTGTACAAAAAAAAACAAATTGGTTGGGTCAGTCAAATCAGACGTCGCGGTTTAAATTGCACATCATAGTAAACGATTTACGAACGTGAATGTTGTTGAAATTCGGATTATAGGCCGGTTATACCCTTTTGAGAAACAACATCTTGAAACATTCGTGTAAATTTAGCAACGTGAATCTTGTGATATTCGTAGTAATTATGCAACGAACGCTTTCTCACAAGCCTCGAATTCGCTCATAATGTCTCACATATTATATTGCGTGAGGTGATTTCGAAACCCAAAAAAAGAAACTCGCTAAAAAATTTCAAGTATTACTCAATTCGTCAAAGAATCTTTTTTTTTTTAATTTGAAACAAAAAAACTTGGTCGAGTCTTTTGATCTATATCCAGGTATAAAAAAAACTCATTAGTGTGATGCTCATATTATACAAATACATATGCTTGTTATTTATATACTATATACTCCCCAATCTGTGGGCTTGTAAATTCCAACAAAGAAGCCTCTCCAGA
>JAAXOA010000671.1:0-20697 GCA_036561885.1 Salina celebensis
GGAGACAAGGATGTTGGAAAAGAAATGACATTACTGACATCCAATTGCATGTCTCAAGGATGGGAATACTTTTCCCTCCGCCACAGCCCACCATGAATCTCCAGAAACACTCAAAACCATCCAACTTTACAAGGGTATCCCTCCATGACAACGGACAGTATTGGGATCGCGTTGTTTTTATTGGTGTTGTTAAAATTGGGTCAAGTGCGTAGGGAGAAGCCAATAACGTTTTATGTTTTTTATAAGAAAAATGGAAACAAAAACTGTTTATTGGTAAAGCAATAACAGATTGCATTATCAAAATATGGTTTATTCTCAGCACATTAGACATCGTGTTGTTAGAGCAAAATGCGAATGATTTTTTCACAATCAGTGATAAGAGCAACATATATTATTGTTTCGTCAAGGAGATTGAGTATGGTAGCCAATGAGTATTTGGCTATTTTTGTAGCTGAAATCCTTATCCAGAACAAACATTTCATTTAGTTCGTTTAGTATTTACTTAACGGAATGACACCGTGTGGCCATAAACATTAACTTGTCTCATAAAGTAAATCGATACATTAATCAACCACTTAAATATTTTGATGCAATCAATTTTTCCTCATTGTTGATTTTATAGCTTCATAATTAAGTATGACGGACCTACACTTTTTATATAGTTACATCGTTTTCGTTCAAGTTTTATGTGAGGTTTTAGTTAATATGCCTGTCTCACAATTTTAAAAATAACTTTACTCTCACACCTCTCTACAGTTCTTCACGATCACATTGTTAAGATAACTCAGAGAATGCTCCGCTTGATATTATATGCAAGCGTTATCACTTCGGTCGGTGATAATAAAATGGAAGCCACTTTGTATTCTAAACAAACGATCTGATATGAGAATGACAACCTTTCCTTTCTTAATTTGTCTGTTCCCTGAAAAATCCAGTTTTGACTTTTAAACAAACTACAAGCCTCCTTCTGTTTGGCTTATTCATTTAAATATCCAGTCATAAGTGTTAATCTGTTGTATGAAAACCGATTTTTTTTTCTACAAAGACAACATTATGTACTTGAAAATGATTACATCGTATTTTTGTCATTTTATGCGTACAACTTTACCTTTCGATAGCCTGAAGATTTCTAATGCTTCAAACTGTTTCAAATGTGAAAAGGAAAGCAAGCTCGATAATGGAGCAGTTTGAAAACGTAAAAGTGCACACACATGAGTTGCATAAAAAAATCTTTTATACTTTTGCGTACAACTGTAGCACTCCTGCCACTGAATTATTCAAGAAGACACGACGCAATAAAACAGAACTGTAGTATATGAACCAAGAAAAGTAGTCTACTTTAAATCAGAAGCTTCTTTCTAGCTTCTTTTTTTGTTCTCTTTTAAAGCAATTCCATCTGAAACTGATTTCTTAACCGAGCTCTCTACCTATATTCTTATTTTAACCAGAACGTATTATTTTAAAGAAAAAGAATGAGTTTTAAAGGGACGGTTACAACATTAGAAAAAACGCAACTCGACATGCAAGCCAGTTTCAATTTGTTCGAGGAAAAAATACTTCAGCTTATTCATGAAGGGTTCAGTTGAAGTGTGAACTAACATAAATAGGCAAGTAACAAAAAAAAAACCCACTGGTAACAAAACTGTTTCCAATGACAGAACTTAGTGTTGCGACAGAAACAAAGGAAAAATAGCTCTACATAGTTGCTACCATGTATGATAGTAATCAAGATATTTTGAGGAAAACAAATGAAAGGGAACAACATCATTATCATGTCTCAGTGTTCATTATGATAAAATTTTATACAATTACTAAAACTGATTCTCTAAAAGTGTATTGCTATTTTCGACATGCGTTATAGAAGATGAAATACAGCGATTTCATCAAAGTATAATGATTTTGCGGTAACCCATACATATGTGCTCATTCGCTTTGTTCAGTTAGATTTTTTTGTTATAATTCAGTGAGTGTTTGCGAAAAGACGGAGGAGGTGTTGTTGTTATGTTTCTTTAGCAAAGTATTAGGTTTTTGTGTGGCTGATGTGGTGGAGGAGCTGTTATGAGGTTAAACTGGAGTTGTCTCCTTTTTTATCGCGATAATATGTAGTCGCATGGATTCTTCATTTCGTATTCATTCAAGCTTTTCACTAAACTTCTTTTGTTTTGACACCTGGCCGAATCAGCATTGCTTGATTATATAACTTCCTTTTGATTTATACCTACAATGGTATTTCCCCAACGATATTTTTTTAAGTGTGGAACAAAGTTTGTTCACATTAATGTCCTCCATTTACTTTCCAATATAATATATAATCCTTTAATTTCCAGGATGGAATAAAGTGTTGCTACTTAGGCGAAGTCATATGAAAACTAAACAACCAATTTAGAATTTAGTAGGCCAACTGATCTATAACGTAGACTGGAAGTTGCGTGTAAAAAATACTACGCTTTTTACGATTAGGAATACGAGAAAAACTGAGTTGAATATCATATTTCATCAAGACAAGAGTGGCTCGTAGTAAAAGAAGCTTATATTTATATTAGGCTTCTGTCATAACATCTCAGACATAATACAAGCTGATTGGTTTTCTGTAGACAAACTATTGGAATATGTTTTAAAATGTGCTTCCTGCTATAGCCTGCATGAAGCGGTTGATCGAATTAGGGAAACAAATTTGTAACTAGACTATTGCAATTACGTTCTTCAAGTTGAGCGTAACTTGTTTTAACTACTGTGACTAATCATGTAATAATATTTATATGAGAATTTGATAATTCTTCCCAGACTATAAACTTTTTCTTTTGAAAATCTGTTGAGTTGTAGAAAAACGCACTAGTATCCAAGATGTTTTTAAAACAATAATATCATGACACTGTAAAAAAATTGACGTGGAGAGAGGGAAACTTCTCAAATCGTATATAATGTGTCTGAAACATGCATGGAGGCATTCACTCTTTTTTATGCTTCATTCAATTGAAATAGGACACTGTTCGTTTCTGGAGAACAATGAAAACATAAATTATGACGGGTAATTTATTAAGACCTCCTTTAGACATATTAAAAGATTATGTGATATGAATCCACTTAAACTAAAACTATGGCCACCTCTCCCACTGCTTGTTTTTATTGTGATGACTGCCTGTGTTGCGACTTTTTGGTAGCGGGTGTCTTTTCGTGTAAATAAAAAACGCAATTAGTTTTTAATGTTTTTCAACAACGAACATCTCCGCTCGCCCAGATTTAAATTTATTCTGAAAAGAAATGTTTTTATACACACAAAAGTAGTTTAAAGTTGACGTAAAGAATAAAACTCATTCTTACCTGATCACATTCCGTTGCTCTTATAAGATCCCTTTTGTCTTCATTAATAACATCGTCAGGCTCTCCTTCTCCTTCATCCTCAGCGCAATTAAATACCTTGACCTCGTCGCAGTCATTTGGATCATCGGACCGGATACGAGCCGATGCTGCCGAGCTAGCACCACTACTAGTGCTAGCGCTGGCACTACTACCCGCACTCACATGCGGCATTTTCTGTGGGTTACAATCCAAAAAACAATCACATGAGGAGAACAAATATTATTAAAATGTAAAAAACATAAATCTGCTCTTTATTTTTTATAATGCAAGTGCCCTTTATCTCATTTTTAACGATGCCCTCACTCGCCCAACTTTCTCATGCATGACGTTGATTAAAAAGATGGTTAGACGATTTGTTATTTTTGTTGGTAGTTAATATGGGTTTTAGTGTTAGTTATAAAAGGCGCACGTGTAATAAGCCAAACACGCACGTCAGTTTTGCTTTAAAGAAAAAAACTGTTTCCACCAAAGCGATTTTTACTGCCATATTAAAGTTGTCTTGCTAATTGTCTACGATATCACAAATTAGCAACATCCATTTAACTACAAACTATGCCAATGCCAAGTCCCATGTTTTAAAAAACGAGAAGAAAAATCTCTTCTCGTCTGTTTCACATATATCAATGTTTGTGTTTTGAAAATGTACATGGTTTCCATTTATCCTTATATTACTGCTACATAGCCGTACAGACAAAATATTATTACCTATTACCTATATGGTGTATGAGCATAATTGGAAAAAGGAATGTACACTTTGTACTACATTAAATAACATAAAAATTCTTGTAAACCTCATCATTCAAGAGGAAGCTTTTCTAATTTGGCATCGCTCGGCATTTACCAGCTGGAAAAGGAATTTGTTCGACATAAAAAAAGAGTCATACAAAGTACCACTAACTAGCTAAACACATGCATAAAATTCATTGCTTATCGCCACAATGAGCAGCTCAACAATTTATAATCTTTTTCTTGCTGATATGTTTGCGTTCTCGCTAATAGTCGATTTGTACGCTTACTCTTTATGAATGATGAGATATACTCGACTAAAGACGTTTTTATGAGAAGCCAATCTATGCACCGGTTTCCAGTGTTTACTTAAAGAGACGGATTGTGCTGTTCAATTTTATAGACATATAATAAGCATTTTTGTATATCCATATAGATAATCTATTACAAAGAGACACACATTATCTGAGAAAACGGCAGTATGATAAAGTAATTGTAAGAGTTTGTATCAAACTGCCATGCATTTTATTATTATTTATTTGGCTTGTGCTTCAGATTCCAAGAAAAGACTGCTGCGGCATTTGATTCTTTTTAAAAAGTGTCACCGCACGATGTAAAATGCCAACCAGCCATGTCACGTCTCCACATCTTAATCAAATACAGAAAAAAACGGCCTACTTTTTAAAAAACTGTCGGTCGTTTACTACTCTTTAATACTGTGTTTCACTGGTTGGAGGACAATCACGAGAAATCATACTTGATAATAGATAAGTCCAGTTTGTTGCGGTTTCCGACTTGGGTCTAATTATAAATTGTTCTAATCATACAAAAGTAATCTTACTCCTATCTATGAAAATCGCTAACAATGTCGATGACATTACACGGGAAGTGTGGTGATACCTAGGATCGTAGAATTTATATACTAATTTTAATAGTTTCATATACGCAAAAAATAGTTGTACACAAAACAGGATGAATATTTGCCGGCGCAACTGGTAAACTGGTGTGTAAACCCACAACTTTTTTTTTTGCTTTTCTTTTTACATACCATAAACAACCTATTCAGCTAATTAATTGCCAATTTGTTCACGAATAAATTTAGCTGTAAACCGCATCCAATTATATATCTGTACGAAACTAAAACATTCTTGCTTACCAAGCAGTTTTTACATATCGGTGGAAATTGAGCTACTGGGAACTTGTGCAAGCACGCACGCAGTATTGATATTAAAACGGTCGCAGTTTAATTGAATACTTTTTTATTCTGTTTATCTGATCGAACGTTTCTTTCTACTAAAACTAAAACCATTGCAAAAAGTTGTTGTGGCTTTCACTTTGTTATTCTATGCAATGTTAACATATTTGACTCTATGTGTGATTAGATGATGAGTACTATACAAGATAAGTTGCTAGGGGACTTTGCATGATTTTTTATTTGCTCAATTTATTTAATAAATACTATATATTAATTTTGGAAGTAAAATACCCTGACAAACCACCTAGGAGGAATCTCATCAATTGACAGAACTGCGTTTACATATGGCTTAAATGTTCATTGCATCTTAACATAAAAAAATCAGTTCCTGCATTTTTGCTTCAATATTTGCAATATATTCTGTTTATCTGATCGAACGTTTCTTTCTACTAAAACCATTGCAAAAAGTTGTTGTGGCTTTCACTTTGTTATTCAATGCAATGCTAACATATATTTGACTCTATGTGTGATGAGATGAATACTATACAAGATAAGTTGCTAGTGGACTTAGCATGACTTTTTATTTGCTCAATTTATTTAATAAATACTACTATATATTAATTTTGCAAGTAAAATACCCTGACAAACCACCTAGGAGGAATCTCATCAAATGACAGAACTGCGTTTACATTTGGCTTAAATGTTCATTGCATCTTAACATTAAAAAAATCAGTTCCTGCATTTTTGCTCAATATTTGCAATAAATACAACCCGCAGAAATGTTGCTCTCTCGAATAAAACATAAGTTATTGATTCCTATTAAGCATTATGATTGGTCGGTAAATGCCACAACGAGACAGTGCTGCAGGCTTTCGTAAAGAATTACCTAAATGTATCAGTTGAATATATTGAACGAACTCTGTCGTCCTCTGTGTACATTGCATATGCAATAAATAAATGGATAAGTAACAGCACAATTTGTGATATCGTGAGTGTGTGCAGATCTCCCTCGGTTTTAATAATAATTCTCATCTCATTTGTCGCTGACTGATATTTACTCTAAAACTGATATGATAAGGATAAACTAATCACATAACCAGAAAAAATAGATATGAGAGAAGATTGAAGTCGGGACGAGGCCACAAAAGCAACGCACATTTGATGCGCCGTTTGACTTTACATGCATTAATGTAGCTTAAAACATGACATGTACACAACGGCAACAACCAATATAATTATCTGTCATGTAACCAATATCGTATCAAGACACACAAAATTAGCGAAATTTCCGATTTAGCTCAGTATATTTCATGTCCTTCTTTGCGCTCCCCATGATTCAATGACTTTATTGAACCCCTTTCTTCTATAATATGATGTATACTAATGGTCTTTTTACTAGAGAGAAGTGTTATTGCGTGGACATAGATGACTAAGAAGGGCAGGGAATACGCGGTATAACAAGTGTCATCAATAACGTTGATTATTACATGAACGCCAAAATATATTTATGTAAAGTAAGCTTTTATCAAGGCGTGTGGCCCAATTACAAAGTTATTATTCAACTTTCTCAATAAACTTTGCATTTATAATATTCTTCCAATTTAAGAATCAATTGTGAATTAGTTAAAATGATTAATTATTTGGTTGTTGGGATTCTATTACATGAAACTCAAGCTGTAATAATTTGAGCTCAATGACTGAAAAACGATCAATTTTTTTATTGTCTTGGTGGAAAGATTGTTTCCCTTCGCATATTGCATGTCACATTTGTTGCTTCCTTCTTGGAAAAAGAACTAGAGTCAACCGAACACAAAGTTTTGTTGAGCGAATGACATATATCCACTGTGATTACATGATGAATAGGTAGTTTTGTTTCATGTTGCGAGTTTGTGTAATACAGAATCTGTGGAGAACTTAAAAAGTGTCCCTACAACTTTCGGGTACATTTTTATGGCGAGCCTTTTCTGCTTGGGAAAATGGATGGAATAAAAGACAGATGATTTTGTGTTATAATGTCTCATAAACTCAGTACTCTTACTGTGTATCTTCTAAGAAAAAATAAGAAACGAGGGATATGAAACAAGAATCCAATGTTGTATATATGCCAAGAGCTGACACTTTTTCCTAATATCAGAAACGATTTTAGGATTTAACGAACACATTGTAAGTTGTTTATTACATATGCAACCTCTAAACTTAGTGTAAGAGACTTATACCCTCCCATATAAATAGATAATTCTTAAATAAGATCCCGATTGTGTGATTGTGTGATACCTAATCAACAGAGGAACCTTTGTGAGGAGCGTTTTGTGTGAGGGCTTAAGACTAAGACTAGCGGTAAATGCTAATTATCGGGAAATGTTTGTAAGACAGTAAAGTTTCTTATAAATGCGCTTAAATGTTATCGCATTTACAGCGGGCTGTTGTTTTCGATATCTCATACCACTCGCAAATTTACTTATGGAATTACATGAATAAAACATTTTTTGCGCCTAAAAAGGTTATGTTCATCCAATTGCTAACTTACCACTTTTATAATGCCTCCGTTTCAAGTATAAAAAGAAGCAAATTGCTTCTCCGAGCACACAAAAATCAACACTCGAAAACTAGTACTATTTTTTCATCACGACACAAATGCACTTGAAACGTCGCCACTGTACGGATTCACTATTTAAATATTATTCTAATAATGATCGATATTTTCTAACAAAGGAAGAAAAAGGAGTTGTAATGATGAGAAAGACGGAAAAGAGAAGATGTCTTAAAAAAGTACAAAAAAGATTGTAATAACAAACTAACAATATATTTCACCCCTTCCTTTTTTTCTCAGCGTCTGCAAGCAGCACAAACTTTTACTAGCTTCATATAGAATCTACACTAGTGCAACTGCTCCTGTTGCTGCTGGAGGAACATCCGTTTATTTTAAATGTGCTGTTTCTTGCTTACATCCAAATAAATGTTGAGAACTTTTTTTTACACTAACCTAACGTTTGTTTATTTTTTATCTTTTATGTTTAATCTTTCCTTCCTTTTGCTGGTTAACAAAACACGTTGAAATGCCTTCATGTCTTAGTGCATCATTCATTAAATAACATACCAGGATTTCACACAAGACTCAAACAAAACTTTGATAAAATGCATGGAAAAATATTGAAATGCATGCTTAGCATCCTCTCATTATGACTGTTTGTTTGAATTCACATCTCAACTTTCCAGGTCGTGTTTCCCGGTTTTTCCAGAGTACTTTCTGTCATAGCTATTCAAAAGATGACACAAGTTCTTCCAAATTGTTGAAGTACTACTTTCCGAGCATGTGATCCAAACTGAGCTAATCCATTTCAACACTTTGCACTCGTTGACTCATGTTAATTACAAATCTCATAATCCAATAAGCCTTCAATAAATATAAGTTGCAATACACATAAAGCAACCTTCAGCATTGCAACACATACAAGTGACAACAGCGATTGATACTATTTTCTGATTATGACATAATCACCAAATTAGCTTACTCGTTGACCTACTAATTTTCAGATGTTTCAAAATCGGTGTGTCCAACTAGGTGACAAAATCCGGCTGAATGCCCGCTTAAGTATGCATGGCATGAAGCGTAGGATTGTAGCACTGCAGTATACTTTTCATGAAACCATGCAAAACAAAGAGAAACTGTCACCAACTGTCAAGTGTGTACGAAAGAATGCTTTCACATGCATGAATCTCACACTTCACATGAGCACTTTACTGAACCGATTGTGTGTTCGAAATAAACAATATTCTGACAAGCCTGTATGTGTTAACTTTTTTTTGCGAAATCTTGAGCGACATTCACAATACCTCGCACTAATTAAAAATAATTATCTTAGTCGCTGGGAGCCGGTGTACCTTTAAACACAACTTTTTTCCATTTCATATTCCATCAGTTTGTGTACGACTTTTCACACGGTAAACAATTTTGCTAAAGCATAGTTTTTACGATCAATGTACAGTTTCCATTCTGTTCCTTTTCCATGATTTTGAAACCCCGAATCATTCTTGTTGGGTTATGATTTAGGTTTATATTTTGTATATGAAATTCATCCCCTTATATGATGACAGCGTGTTCCTTTATGTCAGCAAGCCATACACTTTCATTTTTTAGGGACACTGTCAACAGAACACAACTAGAACAAACTCTTTCTTCAGAGAAAACGTAAAAACTTTGTCCATGACAAAGCCGAGCAAGAGCAGTAGGAGAGAGTAAAGTCGTGTGGTATGCGGTATTTTATAAAAACGTGTTTTCTAATGAATATTTAACTGGTACAGAATGGATGTACACAGTCCCAGCACTTGACTAATACTAACGAGGTGGTCGGTCTCGTCGCTAAAACCCGCTGATATCTAAAGCTTATTCTCTACTCCTCCATGTCAGTATGCACGCACAAAAGAATGAACATGAGAAACAGACGGAGACCATACACACATGCGATACATACATGGAGCACTCTTGTGTGAATATTATTTCCTTGCTGTAATGTATATACTCTCTTTATTTAGGCAACCGAGTTATGTTAAAATATATGAGTAAAACGAATCCTGTGTAGAGTAACTAACTAAGATTGTGTGCTTTTTTTGGTTGTGCATCCACTTTATACTACATACACAAAACTGGTCATATAAAAAAAGCGGAGAGACTCAAGACGAAGGACGTAAGCATAGTAGTGCATTTTGTATAGTAATAGCAACTTAAAAAATCTTCATATTCTCTTTTAATGTGCTTTTCGTGTAGTTTTATAGTGAGTAAAATGCTTCGCTTGCATACTTTACTTTTGCCTACTTCACTATTTAACTTGATGCTTCCACTTTATTTTCCGTGAGGCATGTGGGCATCCAGAGTATGCATGGATATCATGGACCTTTTTTTATGATATTCACTGCTCGTCATCACATCACCATCGTCATATCCAGACAGTTCCTATATCTGGTGTAATGAGCCTAGTTAGCCTAAGAATTTTAAAACCGTAAAAAACGCTGGAAGGCGAACACGAAAATCTGTTTGCCTGGAAATATTTTCATTTGAAAAGTGGGAAAAAATAATTTTATTTGTATATTAACCCAATATTCTTACGGCCCTGAAAACTATGGTAGTCTAGAGAACGAGGATAAACATAACAAGCTTGTCAGTGGAAAAAGGATACACACGGAAGAAGTATTCTTACGACAGGGTGCGTTGTAACATGTGTAGAAAAGAATATTATATATAAAAGCATGTATACTTTTTAAAAGTTGAAATCTTCCAGATACTCAGATAAGTAGAGACCTTGTTGTGCTAGTATGTATGTGGATAGATCAACATGCTTTCATATATATATAAAAGCATGTATACTTTTTAAAAGTTGAAATCTTCCAGATACTCAGATAAGTAGAGACCTTGTTGTGCTAGTATGTATGTGGATAGATCAACACGCTTTCATAGGTACATCTTCAAGATATGTTGATGTATATAAGAAATCTTTCAATAACATATGCTCATATAGTTTAACCTTTCTGTAAAGCATTAGGAATCAAAAGTTTACTTACTTGCTTTCTGCTTTAACAAGCCAGACCAAAAAGACGTTGGAATGTTGTTGTTGTAACAATGGAATATGTGCGTATGCACTACTTCGAGACGATAAAAGAGAGTAACTTGTAAAGATGATGACGGTGCTAGTGGTGAGTTCTAGGATGAAAATTTTCAATTGTTGTGTGGCACCATCATAGTTCTCAATACAACAAGAAAAGTAAAGTTTTTGTGCTCATATGCATGCTTAAATGTTATTCCTACAGAAATCGAGGTAACAGTTCAGAAATACGCAAATCCCTCTTTTTTCATCCATAGTTCACATTACACAAGATATCCAGAGTTTTCACTACTGAGTTCTTTTACTTTCTTATTTACGCGTAGCCTTCCATCTTCCCAAGGTCTTTCAAGATGTGCTCGTCCATCTCTTCTGGGTTCACTCCACTAGTTGCTTCAATGTTCTTGTTTTGTAGAAGCGTTTCATGCTATCCCTTCATAATACAGGGCAGACAGTAAGCATTCCGTGATATTTACAATAGTTGTCTTGCTTTTTTTGCTTACGTGATCCTTTATTCCTTCTCCCTTTTTATGCACTTCTGTTTATATTCTTTTGGACTCAACTGTATAATAACTTTGAATAACCACATGGCAGGCAAACCAGTTAACTCAGAAGAGGATCGAAAATGAACAAACAACAGGATAATATCATACTGCCAAGGCAGAGTTGCATTTATATCCTCATATATTTTGTGTGCCAGCCTTCTTGTTGATATTAATAATAAGGCTTGAAAACGATTTAGCTTTGTTGAAGAAGGTAACAAGGGAAGCAAGACGACGACCAAGAAACAAGCGTCCCTTCTTTCATTACTTCTCTACATGTTGTCTTCTCTTCACGCACAACTTGTACTGCAGGTTTTTTGGAAGAAGGAAGAAGAAAAACAAGGCAGCATGGATCGTCTTCTCGAGTGTCTTCAGATTTTGACTGATGATGGGAAGGGAAGGGATGAGAATAGCACTTCTCACATGAACTATGTGGTTGCTGTGAGCTGCTGGTTATATGGGTACCTATTTTCTTCCTCGTAAAAGTATGATGGTATGCATTACCAAGATTTTTTTTTTGTGGCGATTGAACAATGCTGACTTTTTTTAAAAAGGGGACTTGTTTCCGTGAATTGGCCCTGAACACGGTTATAAAAAGAAGAGTAATAAGAGTATGTAAAAGATCTTAGGAGAAGAATTGGGTAGAAGTTACATAAAAAACTGAAAGCTCACTGCAACACGAAACTCTGGTTGTTATTGTAGCTTGCCAGTATTCATGACGTGTATAACATGCGTAGAGAATTTTCAAGTCAGTGTATACACTTGTACACGAATTTGAAATCAACACTGTTTAAAACAGTGAAGGCTCAAGGAACAAGGAAAGCCTCAGGGGTTTTGTTCCTAACACACTCTGGACGAAAATTCTCATTCCTTCTTAAAAACTGTCTGATGGAGGAGACATTGCTCGAGTTGAAGATGATGATGCAGAAAAAGTTATGGAAGTGAGTAGAGAAGCGTGAATGAGAAAATGGTTGGAAGGAAGCTCCAAGTAGTATTGTTCTTGAAATGGTAAACTCATGGAGTGAGTCAGGGAAATCGAAAGAATTTAAGAAAAAAAAGTCTCTTAGTTATTATATTTATTACTGCTTTTATCTTGTAAAATGATGATACAGTCAAGATAAAGTAGAAGGAAGTCAGAATGAAACAATGATGGAAAACTGTCGCGGAGACACGAAAAGGCGACGCTGGTATAAAGTTGATTCTAACGCACGAATGTTGCTCGGCTTGTTGAGATTAAAAAGACCAAGAGTGGAATGAGCTTCAACCACGGGTTGAATCCGAGTCCTTTGCAGGTTTTTTTTTATATTCCTGGCTGGAAATGATGGCTGTTGTGTAGAGATATGTGTGTACAATCGGAAAAGTGCGTGGTAGATGTGACGAGAGGAAAGGAAAGGAGAGAAATGATTCGTCTTTCTCAATCGCTCCGCTCCTGGTTTTTCAGAGATGAGAATACGTGAGCGGGGAAAGGAAGAGAGAAAATGATGAACACCGAAATGTGTGGCTATGACAAGAGTCTAAGCTTGGTTGAGGCAGCGCAGGAAACAAGATGCTTGCTAGAACACAATATATACGTATTGTTGGAGTGGAAACGGCACGGCTTTCCCTTTTTCTGACATGCTTGTAGAGAATATTTGAGAATAACGGGGAAAAGAGAAAGAATTCTCTGTAGATACAGTTTGCTTTATTCTTCTAAGCTCCTGCCGTTTCTCATGCTTTTTGCATTGCATCTCCCGTTTCCGTCGTTGGTTAGATCGAGAACGACGAGTCACAATCGTAATGAGGGAGCAACGAAAAGTAAAAAAAACCCTGTGTTTGAATGAAAATGACTGTATAGGAAAGACAACATATTTTACTTTGGTGTTCTCGTAAGAAAAAAAGAATGTCGAGCAATGAAAGTTTGTTTTCTCTGTTTGAATGCATTTGGCTGTTTGGTGAAAAATGAAAAGCGAAAAGGCTTTGTTTCTCGCTTTCCCGGACTGAGTTTGTGTTCATCTTAGAAACTAAGAGACTTCGTTATTCGGGAGCGGATAGAAAAAGAGGTGGGTAGCTATGCTGGATAAAGGGTCGGTCTTGTTCTTCTTTGGTCGGCCTCGGCTGGTTCGCTTCCTTCCCCGGTTTGTTTCCAGAGTTGGATCATATTAAAGCATCATGGAGCATACGACCTCAACATTGTAATGTTTGTTGGGGACGACGTAGATGTAACCGGACAAACGAGGAAACGAGCTGGCAACACAATATGTCATACTGTCTTTGTTGCTGGTAACAATTGCAGAACTATTCATTCTAAGAACAATTGGGTTTGCACTAATGGGCTTTTATGAACATTAACTTAACTACTTCGTATTTTACCACAAATCAAAATCATTTACTCATTCGTCCTTACTACTTGCTGTTTTAGCGTAACGTGAATATTTAGGTACGTTACTTAATTAGAGTTGGGCCATAGTATTGTGTGCAAAATGAGGTTCATCCGCGAATCATTCACAACACAAAATTATTCCTTTGTTTAATTTTTAAGCAATGCATCACGTCATTTTTTATGCGTAATAGAAGCAGTCGCAGCCATCCAGTATCACTCCGACAAAACGATGCGACGCGATATCTCGAGTTAAAATTGTGAAGTAACGGTAATAAAAAGTAGTGTATTCCGGAAGATCATGGAATGGTAACGGTGTACGAAATATATCTCCTTTCCCTATTAAACACACATTATGTTGACTGATGCTTCTGTTGTCTCTATGCATTTCATAAATGTATTATATGCGTCCATACCACCACATTTTGAGGACAATTTGCCAAATTTTAGATACTTTCTTTTTACAAAAAAAAAACTAATTACTTTATGGTTATTTCACTATTTGCAACAATATGTATAACGATTTATGAAATTATGGGCGTCATCCGGTAAACGCTTTCATACAGTCAGGGTTCACTTTCATGTAAAATGCGAATGTCTCTTATTTAACTACACACTTGTTTTGTTGTAGCAAATAATTCACTGACCATTTACGTAAATACTTTAACGCTTAATGTGCTGTCGTTATTTGTCTGACTCCGCACGCTTCTTCACGTTTTTTTATGATTACCAAATACAATACATTTTGAAACCCGCTTTAATTCCTATCTAACGCTGGAGCTTACTTCTTTGCATGGAGATTCAATGCTGAAACAGAGATCATGAAACATCATAAAACATAGAGAGGAACTTAGCTCAACATGCACGCATTTACTTACTCACGTTTTTCTCTTAGTGATTCCGAATACAAAGAGTGAATGTGCCGAGGCCGGCTCTGTGTTGGAGAACCACCCGCGAGTCAAAGTGCCGAGCATCAACTGGTTCAACTGCCGGTTGCCACTCGAGCACAAGCCAATCCCTTGTCGCTCCCTTTTTGTGTGACGACCTCCGGCTTGTTTGATTCCTCTCTTCTTATCATCATCATGCTTCACGGATGAGCTTTGCCAGGTATGCTCGCAAGAAGTTTAACACAGGCTGCCTCACACTACGCTTAGCGTATTGTGTATATGGTATAAGGTGCCGCTGCCGACTATGGCAAAGCTTATTGCACGCTCTTTCATGATACCAACGCTAACTAATCGTTACTTCAAAGTTTATAACTGTGTGGACCTCTACTGCCTCTGAATCAAGTTAATTGTTGGTAGACGCTTCTACAATCGTGCTTAGTACTTCTCTCATTAGATGGAAATGTGGAGCTCTTTTGACAAATATTACGTAGATACGCTTCTGATCAATAGATATTGATGTAATTAAAATCTTTGCATTCAGCTTCCGATGCCAGAAACAATCGAACAGAACACAAGTAAGCTTTATATCTTTTCGGGGATCGATTTCGTAGCAGATCCTTCTTGATGAATGCTTTGACACGGATGAATATTCATTACCATCGTCCTTGCTTAGTTTTGCGCGTCAGTCTTATACTGCAGGTTTTTTAAAAACCATGCATATAGTATGTAAGTGGATTAAGTTGATATAGGCTTTTCTAAAGAAATACATACTTGCAAATTGCGAATTGTAATTATAATAAAGTATTTTCTAGAAATACTAGAAGAAAACTAAAGAATTTTTGTGGCAGAGGTAAATGTCAATGTTGGGAATTTATTTTCGCTCTTTTTTTTGCAGAATACCTATATGTAGATGTTGTAGATGTTATTGCATTACGTAATATTGTAATATAGTACATCTCATTGGGTTTAATCAATGTCAATGACAGGATATATTCAAATTACTGTTTTTATACTATATAAATTGCATGAAAATCATATTATAGGTAAATTATGAAAGACCAAATAGTTATAGTATGTATGCAGTACCCTAAATTGATGCAGTCATAATTAACCACACTACATGGTGATGGTGACCATGGAAAACATAATTTCTGCAACCTGCTACGGCCTAAGCGTGGGACTTTTACATGGTCTTTACAGCATTAAGTAACTTTTAAACATGTTGTTTCCTTTTTAGCATTCCTGGATTGGAAACTACGCACGTGAATGAAGGCACTATTTGATATTGAAACTATGTAATTCCAAAAACTATCTGAATCTCAATGAAACCAAGTGTACGTACTCGAAGCACTTTGTTTTGTGTGGTTAAAGAATAATTATGCATCAAGCGATAAATACATTACTCATTTCATTACCAATTCGGGCAACAATTCAAGCTACAAAATGTTTGTGCAGGATTATTTTCACTCTAGCAGTCTAACAACAAAGATGTACAAACAGACATTACTGTAGCTTGTATAACATGCGTTAGAGGCATGCAAGCAAAAATTCATACCTGGCCTTACTGGCTACTAGAAATTTTCACGCAATTCATGGTTTGTCATGAATAGCGAGTCAATCAGTACGATGACGCTTCGGCTTACGACGAAACGATTCCCTCAGTGAATTATGATCTCATGTTGATAAACATGCATGTGCTACTAAGTTCACGGCATTGCAGACACTGAAGCAAGGAACTTTGTAGGTTACAGGTGGTTTTCGAGGCGTCATTCATTTCGAGCTTGTATGCCTGCAATCAGCCACTGCAGCTCAACAAGTGTACTGTGCAACTATTTTGTTCGCAAATAAAAATAACACTACATTCAATCAGCCTGAGAGCAAGTGTTATTGTTCAGTTCAAGAGGGACAGTCGAATTTCAGTGATTGATGTACGCATAAAAAGTAATATTGTCATCAAAGTGCAAGTCTGACATCCGTTATTTTCCAAAGTGTCAATTTTGTATTTGGTGCACGAAACATTTTTGATGATCTGTCAAAGTTTAGATTTATTGTATAAAAATCTGCAGCTAACGTAATGCTTGTTTGGTTCAAGCTGCTGAAACTCTAGTCGTTCTGTAATGAATGGTATTCTTTTTATGGAATTATATAGAAATTATTAATTCGCCAAAAGTAATTCATTCAGGAAAAACCCCTACGCAGATGGTGAAGGGCACAAGTCTACGTTTTCTATTCAAACACTGATCTCATTAACACTCTTCAGTTAACAGATCATCTTTGTGCACAATCAACTATCAACTTGTTCGTATGCAGTAGGATGGGTATGAAAGATATGTGCCTAGGACACATGCCTACTTCCTTCCAACTGAACTTCTGTGATTGTGATTTGGTGTAGGGACGAAATTTAATTAAACATCAAATATGGTAAGTCGTACTACACGGGTTGTGAATTCAAATCAAATTATGGGAACATAAATAGTGTGATTGTTTCAGGCTTCCGGATACGACAACAAAGGGTTTGAAAGTCCATCAGACCTTCCACCACCACCTTATAAGGAACAATTTGATTTAGTAGAACGAGGAAAGGCAGGTGGTAGTGGGACCAGGGAAACTAAGGGTACCAATCAGGATGTAGGAAAAGTAAGTGACCTTGGAAACTATTCCGAAGGTGCCTGAAACTATTTAAAATTTTAAGTTTATCCATAAGTTTGTGCATTGTTGCATAGCAGAAACCAAGCAACGATGCAAAGGACACAGAATCCCAAGCAACTCCAGAAAGAATACAATGGGATAGTCAGTGGGAATTTCTCATGTCCTGCATTTCAATGGTAGTACATATTACCTTTACATGAAATAAATATGTTTATGGTATACAATTAACGTAACATACATATGTATAATATGTTTTTTTATTGATGTACGTTGTCATAATTTTTTATATAGTCCGTTGGATTAGGGAATGTTTGGAGATTTCCTGTCACTGCTTTTGAAAATGGTGGAGGTAACGTAAGAATAGGATATTTATAACAACCATTAAGGAAATTAGGTATCAAAATTTAATTAGTACTATGAACTTGTTATTTTGAATTCCAGGCGCATTTCTGATTCCGTACCTGATAGTTCTAGTGTTCATCGGAAGGCCAATATATTTTCTTGAGTTAACTTTTGGCCAGTTTTCCTCGTTTTCTCAAATCAAAGCATGGAAAATATCACCATTTTTCAAAGGTTTGATAGTAATTTATTATTAACTTTATCCCTCCCTGACATGACAATCTTCCTTACATGAATGATTTACTAAACTTACCATGGAAATACTTCAGGTGTTGGCTACGGCTCTATGATAGCTACCATGGCAGTTCTGACATATTACGTGTCCATAATGGCACTGACCGTGTATTATTTCTTCGCGTCGTTTCAAACGTATTTGCCATGGGCATACTGTGATACTGAGTGGGCCGGGGAAGGTAACTGTAACGGTTCTAAGAGTAACACGAATCAATCAGTTCCTGAGATGTACTTTTTGTAAGTTTTGTAGAAATGCTATCGACTGGTAGTTTTATGTCCATAAACAAAGTGATGAATAATATGTGAATATTGTTTTGTTCGAAAAGGTAACTGTAACGGTTCTAAGAGTAACACGAATCAATCAGTTCCTGAGATGTACTTTTTGTAAGTATTGTAGAAATGCTATCGACTGGTAGTTTTATGTCCATAAACAAAGTGATGAATAATATGTGAATATTGTTTTGTTCGAAGAAATAAGGTCATTAAGGAGATTCCGAACATTGATGAAGGAGTTGGTACACCAGATTGGAAACTATGTTTATGCTTGATATTTTCATGGTTGTTGATATTCGGAACGTTAGTTCGTGGAGTACAAAGCTCTGGAAAAGTCGCGTACTTTACAGCCATCTTTCCTTACTTTGTGATGATAATTCTTCTCGTGCGCGGCTTGACATTAGATGGTGCTATTGACGGTATCATTTACTTTATAAAACCTCAGTTTGGAAAACTTTTGGAACCAGGCGTAAGTATTTTTCTGTGTAATTACACAAATGCTTCTAGAATTTCTATGAACTAATGTTTTTAAATTTGAAAACCTTTTGATTTACAGGTTTGGTATGCAGGTAGGTCATGGATATGCGTTGCACTTTTGATTATAATTTAATAATGACTCATCAGTAATTCACAATTCATTATGATTGCAGCCGTCAGTCAATGTTTTTTCTCCCTGAATACTGGATTTGGTTCCATCATCATGTTCAGCTCGTACAACCCATTCAATCACAATATTTACAGGTTGGACACGTGCTTTCATAAATATTGAATTAATCTATTCTATATTGGATTCCCCGAATTTATTACACGTACATAATTCCTCCGCAGAGACGCATGGATCGTTTCATTCATGGATACTTTCACAAGTCTTCTCGCAGGGTTCACTATTTTCGCAATACTTGGAAATCTCGCGTATGAGCTCGACGTGAAGGTAGAAGAGGTAGTTAAAGCTGGAGCTGGTCTTGCCTTTGTCTCATATCCAGATGCAATTGCAAAATTTACCTGGTGCCCTCAAGTAAAATTAAAGCACGAAATGAAGCAAAATTAAGTTTTCGGGTTTGTGAATAATTGTGATGTGGTTCATTTACAGTTGTTCGCTGTTTTGTTCTTTCTGATGCTGTTCACACTTGGACTTGGAAGCTCTGTGTCCGACGCTGGTGCTATAATCTCAATTTTTTGTGACAAATTTCCTAATTTGGTTAGATGGCACGTGACAATTGTTGTTTGCATTGTTGGGTGCGCAGTTGGTGTGGTTTATACAACACCGGTATGTGACATTTTTTAATACACGCCAACTACCGTGTTACGATGTGTCAGATAATTTTATTTCTATTTAGGGGGGACAATTTATTCTTGACCTTGTTGATTTCTTTGGCGGTGGTTTTGTCATTTACACGACATCGATTTTCGAAATTATCGGTATTGCATGGATCTACGGGGTCTACAACTACCTGGATGACATCGAGTTTATGTTAAAAATTCGGTTAGGATTTTACTGGAAAATTTGTTGGGGACTTCTGATTCCCATATTTCTAACAATCATTTTGATATACTCCCTAATTGTGGACATAACTCCTCATCACAACAATGTTGCGTATCCAGTTGTAGCCTTGGGTAAGTGTAGCCTAGCTGCTACGTGTAGTTTGTAACCGAACCCCTTAACCTTTAAAGATTGTGAATATTTTTAGTATTTGGCTGGATGATTGCATTTGTTTCACTAATTGCATTTCCACTTGGAGCTATACATTCTATAAGCATTGCGCCAGGAGACACAGCGATACAGGATACAAAGTTTGATATGTAAACTAACTTTTCAATCACAAGGAAACTTGGTGAATTGTGCAACGTTTCTATCTAACTTTAGAAGCTTAAAGGGGCCCTGAACTCCTCTCCGTCATGGGGACCACGAGATCCGAAAATAAGGAGCGAGTGGGTAGAGTTCAAGAAGTCTCGTCCCCAAATGACACTAATGGAAAGAATTAAACAACGAAAACTTTAAGGTCGAGTATCCTGGGAACCTCTACAGACATGTTACGCTAGTATTTATTTGTTTCCAACAATATTCCAAGGCATGTTTGATGCGTGCGTGCCATTGATGTTTTGCCATGGAGAATCAACGTGAATTCCCAAGAATGCAAGAAAATGAAAAGTTTCGAATGCAATATTTTGTACTTGTTTGTTTTAGCAAACTAACTTATTTTTAATTCTAACAATTTACTGATACATGTATCTAATACACAATACATAAATGTATTACATCTTTAATATGTAATACGTGCGTACGTACAATTGTATGTAATTATATGATATTGAAAGCCAAATTTACCACAGTCAATTTCAAACGGAATCTTGATCACAAGCGTTGTTTTTTAACATGGCTGGTGTTTCCGCGCCCACGATAGTCAGGGTTGTAAGGCCTGGGATACGCGGAACATAAATTTTGACTATTTCCCAGTCTATGTTTGGAGATGCAGTGCCAAGA
>JAAXOA010000672.1:0-20697 GCA_036561885.1 Salina celebensis
ATGCAGAGAGAGACTCGGTTGATGAGAATGATTCTCCTTAGGGAATCCCTTCTCTAAAGAAAAACACAAAACACCATTCTAGTTCTCCACCAAGATTGCGTCTAAATAAACACTACGATTTGGAATTTCTCTAAAAACTTTTCCTGAATTCAGAACATGTTGAAGTCTAACTCTAAATTTACAAGAGAATGAGGCACTAGAGAGAAAAGGGACATGGTTCCTAGCGAATAGCTTTTTATCGGAAACAGAGAAAATTGTGACGGAGTACGTACAACTAGAAACAAAAGGAAAGCATGACTATGTGTAGGTGCATACAATGTACACTGTCATTCCTATAAAACACTTGAAAACGTAAAAGACAAGTGTATACTAGATAAAGACGCGTTGACGAAACTATAAAAACTGAGTCCCTTTCCGTTTCAGAGAGCCAGACAAGGGGGAGATTATAAACTTTGGTATAAGGTTAACTAGGAAAAGACAAAGCTGAGAATAGAAACAAAGATTAAAGTTGAATACCCCTTGTTAAGATAGTTTCCACTGTATGAATGTATTTACCAAGTTCAAAAAGTACATGTTCATGAACATTAATCGTTAAAATTTACCCGTCAAGCTATTTTTTTCTCGGGTATAGTTTTCTGTAGGGGAATCCTAAAAACGGAAGGAAAATGTGGGTAAAGCTTGAACGGGAGAATAACTACAAAACCAAAATCATCCAACAATTTTCTCCCCGCTGTACAAATACGAGGATTCAACTAAGGAGAAGAAGTGTATAACCGTGATGAAGTATTAAGTAGGTTTTTGTGGTTCATACACGAGGATAAAATACACTTGACTGAACATGAAACATCTACTTAATATTTACGCGGGAGCTACACTAATATTCTATTAACACAGTCATAATAATTTGACATGGATATTCAACTGTTCCCCTTTTTCGTCATTTTCTCTTGCAAAGTCTAGCCAAACTAAGAGTATGTAATTTCCCTCCGCATTAACCAGACTTTAGCTTGCATAATTACCCATTTCAGAGTACAAGCAGAATACTATCTTGACTTGATACCAATGGGATTTCTAAATACCGTAAAATAACAAGAAAATGAAGAAGCATTAAGAATCGACTGAGCGAGCTTGAGAGTTTATTCAGTTGTATGGATCCAGAGTAATTTCACTCAGTCATAGTGTCCCACTAAACAAAAGCCTATTTCCCCTGAAAACTCTTTGTAATACATTTCACGGGTAATAATAACCCATCTCGGAGAAAATATGGGTAAACGTTTTTGGTGCTTCTCATTATGGAACAATAGTCCATGATATTAATACGCATCCAGTCGACATTAGTTTGATATGCAGAGCAGTTAGTTTTTCTAGCCTAGATGTGAAACTCAAGGAAATTATAATCATTCTCGGAATTACAACACTAAAATGCTTCGTTTCCAGTGATTCCAGCCTTCTTCCTTTATATTCCATAGATTAAAAGTAAAAAAAGGAAGTGATTTGACTGGTTGCCAAAAAATTTCATCCGCTTTACATACATCGAGAACATGGAGGATTCCAGAAAGCAGGATTATTTTTCGTTCATATGAAACGTGCGTATCCGACTTCCAACGGAACGGGGACAAGTTTCCTAGAAGATATTTTTTTTTAAGGAAAACGGGTACAATTTAGGAAACCACCAAAGACTAATATTCATGGTGAAATAAGACTAAACAAAGTTCTCCCAAAAGAAGTTTGTTTTTGCCAATGATGTAATAATAACAAATACTTATTGCGGCATATCTCATCAGAAAATTAACTATAGATGGGCCCACATAAATAACCGCAGAAAAAATCGCATGTTGATATAAAACTGCAAATAAAAAGGTCCCATTTTTTATGTTTTATGCGAAAAATGAATGTATATTTTGTAGAATCTGTTGTTTTTGGTTTCTCCCGAATTCCCAACTCTCTCTGCTGAAAATAAAGTTTCGTTTGTTGACATTGTCGAACATGTTTATTCTCCTTTTTTGTTAGGACCGGGAAAGCAGTTCAAGTTGCACTGTATTGTAACTACTTTGGTGTACTACCAGCCGAGCTATCTTATTTTTAGTGTATTGTGTTTAGAGAAGATAACTTTTTGTGCTCTCCTTTTGTTTGCTTTTACTCTGAAGACTGGAGAATTCAAATGTTGTACTGGATTTAATCCTATTTTGACTACACAACACAAATAATAGAGGAAATGGAAAAGAAGTGGGAAAGGAAATGGTAATGCATGTTATCACTGCTCCCCTGTTCAACTAGTTTTAGACTTGCTCGTTTTCTTTGGAAAGGGTGGCAACCAGACATTTTAACCATGTGAAAAGGAGACTTTACAACTGCAACTATTTTATAGCAGCTAGTTTGCATCTCTTTTTAGTTACTAAATGCTACCTAGTTCTGAAACTGCCAAGGAGCCCCGTCGTGTTTGCTTTGCTTTTCCTTGACTGCTTTCTCATGTGAATAGCATGCATGGTTTTTATGCTCCTCTGAGATACACCGAGAGAATGAAATCCTAACGAAATGTTCCAATTCACTTGTGAGCTTGTCTTCGAAAGTCAAATAGCAAAACCATTAAGAGAGAGAACATTATAATTGTATTAAAATGAATGCTGCATGAGGCTATGTGTGTGTAATGCTGCAGCTCAAAAGGCCGCAGCTTGTCGGTTACTTTTACAGAGAGAAAACGATGATGGAATCGCCTATATGATGTCCCAGTGGTGTGTTCATAGTTCATATGTGTTTTTACTGAAAAAAAAAACTGGCACATGGTCGCTTTTCACTATGTTTCACTCTGAAAACTTACTCTCATGACTTTAATGTAGTAATTGCCATATTCCTCAGAGAAAATCGCAGTTTTTGGAGAAATGTCTAGTTAGTGAGCACATGGAAGTTTCACTCGGCTCTGTGTTGCTTTCTGCTGTTGGTACACCACCACATAAATGTCGGATACTTCTTCTATGTTCCTCTTGGCCTTTTTCGTATCATCGCCACAGGGAAAAGAGTCTAGTCACAACGACTGGAAACTCGGTTGGCAATGATTTATTGTACTCATGCACACTTTTCAGGATGATACAGTGCATAGGTATCAAAATTTAGCGGCTTTCTAGCTTCTTCTTTGGAGAATTGCAATGTTAAAAGTCTAAATATTATGCGTCTAAGCTCACTGATCTATGAACATGCAAAATATAAACTACTTATTGTAACCTTTTACGGAATCTAGGATTTACCAAGGACTAGAACCAGTTCAATGACTACCTAGTTGGATCTACTTCATCAAGTGATGTGAACATTGGCCTCGGGTACTGTTGCTGTCCTAGTTTCAGAGAGATTTGGTATAATGCATTCATCATGGAGTTGAGAATGAGGCTGAATATAGTTCAGCTAGAGGGATCATTATTTTAAATTGAAAACATAAATCTTAATGCGTAAAATAAATATTCATAGTGGTTTATCTCGTGTCACTGGTTTGGTTCTTATTTTCTTTTCATACTCATTAAAATTATATTAGGCTGACCATTTACTAGAACAGGCAAGATAAGTTAGTTACCTTGTTGGATGCACTTGGAAGGAATAGTTTGTGTGGGATGATGTTTTTAACAAAAATGCAGTATTGTGAGCTAACTGAATGCTTCTCAGAGCGAGCCGTTTAAACAAAAGCGAGGAAAGTATTTCTCATGTAATCTGTGTATGTAGTGCTCACAAGCATTATAAAATATAAAACAGAATTGAAAGTTTTCTCCCTTCTGAGTTTCGAGCTAAAGTAGCTGCCAAATACTATTTGCACACTACTTAATGCTTCAAATTAATGATTTAGATTTAAGTACTTCTTGGAATGTTAGAACAAAGGGATTTACTTGGGGAAACCGTACAACGCCACGTGATTAAGCCAGATTTGGATTACTGCTACGGGAAACACTGTTTTTGCAGTGGCTTGCTGTTAAATGGAGACACGAAGCTATTTTATGTAAGCATACATGATGGTTATCGTTAGCCACGATAACCTCTGGTTGCTTCAATTGTAAGCTAAAAGTTATACAGAAGAGCTCAAATCGCATTCCGTTTTTACTACAATGTATGACTATAAACTATAAGCTATTTGACTAACAGTTCGGTTATATATTTACTGTAGTCTCCAAATCGCCACACTACTCTTTTCAAATATTTGTCTGGAGGGATTAATAACCATCCTCTTGAAAGGTCTGATAAATCGGAGTGTAGAAGCGAATCCAACGGGAATTCCGGGAATATGATTTATTATATTGGACGATCACAACCTTTCATGCAAATATGGTGTGCGAAAACAAAACTGTAACTATAAAATATAGAAGGCACCTATGCTACTGCGACATATTTAGATGTTTCCTTTTTTTCTTTATCATCAACACACACACAGGTCTACAGAATATTGACTGTATATAGCTATATAGTCTATAAATTGTATGTGCTATTTGTGAATTCACTTTTTGTCCAGTTGGCTTTTGACCTGATTCTTTCAGTGGGACCTCTATCTAAACCACCCTGTTATAAGTTCACAATCCAAATTGAAGTATTTAATTTTTAAAACAACCTTTTATTTCCTGAAATAAAGTTCGATATTTCGATCAAAAGGTATATTACAATGAACAAAAGGCCATCCCAATGCTACTTCAAAAGTTTGCTTTATCGATGGTGTAAATATGTACGAGGTTTACCGTGAACCGCAGCAGACAGTCCAATTATAATAAGAGAAATCCTTGGAAAGAAGACAAAAAACATGACATGATGACAGAAACAAAAATTGTGTTCTCCGGCTTTCCCGGAAGCATATCAAATTGATATTGATGCACAGGTTGGATCAAAGAGACACATTTATCTTTTTCTTGATCTTTTTGACTTCTAAAAATAACTATCAGAAGAACGGACAGGTACTCGCTGGCAAATGGAAATGAAATACAAACACAACACGAAGGCTTTTTAAGACTTCAAGCAGTTGAGGTGAAAGCTTCCATCATTCAAAGAACCATGATAAAACAAAGTGAAAAAAAATCCAGAGAAAAAAGTTTGATAACAGCTTTTCAAGTTTAAAGAATACGTACATGAAACCAATATAATATTGTGAATTGTAGCTTTCTCCTTGCTAGGCCAATTCTCACATCTTGCTTGTTGTATCACCTTATTGGCTTTATAACTCCTAAGACGTTTATTGGAATGGATTTGAATATTTTATCCGATGTCGCTCTGTAAGAGCCTTCCACAAGAGGGTGATCCCATTTATTCTTTGAAAGTTGCGTCATCAGAGCTTCCAAAGAATAGGTGGCAATTAAAGGCGGAAGAGGTTTTAAAAGCAAAGTCTTGTTTGAGAAAACGAAACATTTGGATTATTCCAAAGAAAATTTCCAACTGGAAGGGTTCCAGTATTCCAGGGAAGTTTTCTATATTGATTTTAACATTATAGCATAGATTCTAGCTCTCTTTCTTTTTTATGTCTCTAGTCATTAGTAGAATTCTTGTTCAGATTGATTTAATCTTTGCTAATAATACAACATTCCAAATGTGCAATAAAAAAGTTAGACTCTATTTGAAAGTTTGGAGTGAAGTTAATTTGGTTCAGTCTCGTAATGATAACGCAAACAAATTAGACTTTTATGACTTGCACAAGCGCTACTGTAAATATAATGATGTGGTACACAGAATTCCTCGTTTGTCGGTGAATTTATTGTGTTCGTAAAAGAGTATTTAAAAAAGAGAAAGATTTCCCCTTCTATCTCTAAACCATATTGTCTTCCATGAATAAGCTTGGCTGCATTTTTTTATTGTTTTATCAACCGACATAATCAGCAGCAGCTGCATCCAAGTGCTAGTTCATGTCACTCATTCACTCTTTTCTCCAGATAAGGATCAACCTTCGTTCTCTGATTTTTCAAGAAAATGAGTTAAGACGCAACTTGAACAAACACACAGCCACGCGTCACTTGAATGTTTTCGTAGTTTTTTCTTATGCTCTACGCACGTCACAAAAACCGGACGAACTTCTCACTCTTGAAAGAAAGATCATCAAGATCAAAGGAAAATGAGAAAAGGGATCTTTCGTTACTTAAAATCCAATATGCATCGTATCTTCTAATATACTAAAGGAAAGCTATTGTAAAGAAAAATTATTAAAGTTTATTGTTGAAGCCAAAGAAGAAGCTCCAAACTTCCATTCATATTAACGCTACACCTGTGCCTGATAAAATATTTTCGTGTTCAAAGTTAATTGGCATCTAACAGAAATAAAACTACAGATGAGGCAAGCTGATATATTTTTAGTTGGAACTGAATAAAAAGCAAGATTGTGTTGAGCTGCTTCCACCTTTCAATTTCATTCCAGAACGGAATTACACATGAAACTGACAATGTCATTGCCACAAGCCCTCCCACGCTCACGCACAACACACACAACAAACACACGTATGCGTCTTGGAGGAACTTGCAACCGCCAGATTTTTCCATAAAAACTTGTACGTGAAGTACCTAGTTGTTTTCTTTGACGCAAGATTCAAATCGCAACGCTTCCTTCTTATGTTTCCTTGTTATTTTTGGAAGCATCGCCTTTTTTAATTCAATAGAAAAAATCCCGTATAACTATTACTAACATGACATTAACTCCGCCGACTCCGTCAAGCAGGCAGGATATTATTATGAATGATGTGGCGATGACATAGCTGCCGACAAGTTCAGCGTTTTTTGTTTTTTCCATTTCCTCCGCATTCCCCCACAAACGCCCAAACAGTAGCAGGGTATTTATCTCTAGTATTCATTTTCTTTTTCTTGGACCACAGACAAAATGTAAAGAACACCGATTTATTTCTCGTCCGATTCTTGGCACGATAAAAAGGAGAAGAAAAAAAGAAGCCCGGGAACCCCCTCAGGATGAAAGCCATGTTGACGACGTGGATCATTTGATGGTAGCAGAAAATGTCCAATTACAGTTTTTTGTCCTGATGACGTTAGCAAAGCGGTAACGGCAAGACATGCTAGTATCATTAGAGTTTAACACGGAGGAAAATCTAGATGAGATTTTTCATATCATTTTATCATCCCTCCCACTCCTTCTCAATAGTCCAGTGTAAATAGCCCAAGTCTCCCCTATTCCACCAAACCAGGAAATCAAGAATCAAGCAAAGAACAGAGCAAAATGACCAGAGGGATTATTATTGTCTACAAGACTTGCATGGAAGCAGCACCATGTTAAATTCAATTTTGCGTAGTCTCATGTTGTTTCTTCTCTGTTTTTAGTGTTCCAGCGATAAAAACACGCGTCTGTCTGTGTGGGAACAACAAACCAAGCCTCATCACAAATCACACAGCAGCACTCACCAAAAAAACAAGCAATGTCACATTTTACTTTCATTTCATCATTCACTCACTTGCACCCTGCAACAAAAGAGAAGAAAAACGGAGTGAAGACAAAAACTTTGCCACTAGCTCAGCATTTAGTTAAATACCATCTTTCTTAGGGGAAATACATTATTTTTTCGAAAAACAGCAGCAGCAGCTTCTTCATAAGGATATCATAAATTACACCAGCGCCCAAGTGAAGTCTTTGCGTTATCTGGTGACGAAAGACGTGGTATCACGTTTCCTACCCTTACAGAACCTGTGCCTTTTTTTTCATGTACATAAAATGCCCGAAAGGCTCAAACAGCCATTGATAATAATAACATTATCATATCTGCAGAAGGAGAAAGTAAAAGTAAGCATTTATTTTTTTCCCTTCGTTGGCTTTAGCTGGCTTAAAAAGTATTCACTAGCGGAGAAAGAAAGGCCATGGTAAATGGTAAACGGAAGGGATTCTAGTTATCAATGTAGCCCCGAAAGCAAACAACACTGACTGCATTATATTTAGTCAAAGAAGGGAAAATGTTCAAGTCAATTTCCCTTTTTCCCCTTCCTTAATTACGCCTCAGTAATCAGCTTAATGAGACACTTCAGTCAACCAGTCAATAAGCTGAGCAGGTAGTAAAAAAAAGTTTAAAAGGTAAAATAGAAAAGGCGGCGATGGTTAAGCAACCTATTCAGCTAGACTTTTCTCCCTCTTTCCTTTTCTAAGAAGAGTGCTTTAAAATTTCGGAGAGAAACTATGAATAGCAACAAGCGAAGGGCTACGTCAGTATCGTATTATATTACATATTACGCATTCATTCTCAACAACAATGCCACTAAGGTTTTAAAATTTATAACAGGTTTAGACTAGACCAGAAGAAACATCCTGTTAGGAGGAGGAAACTTTAAGGGCCTTGTTTTGTGCGACTTTCCCTTTAACACCAAAAACCACTTCCTTTTGTAAACTCAACACGTGTGGTGGTAATACTACTTTTTACCTTTATGTGAAAGGATGTTATTTAGAGATTTTCATAAATATTCCTAAATTGGATAGCATTTTCTTTTTAGCTGGAGAGGAAAAAATCCACAAATTTGATTTCCAAGAATTTTTTAATGAAAGCAAATAAAAAAGTTTCTCTTGTAGAAAACAGGATGAAAGGATATTTTCATGTGAAGATACACCGTACAGAGTTACGAAACCTCATAGATAAGAAGTAGTAACTTAATACTATAAAAGCATCGGAAACAAACTTTCACTAGGTATTGGTAGTGAGATGGAGGGGGGTCTTCTTAGTCTACCAAGGTGAAAGTGTTTTAGGTTGTTTTTTTATATGCTACCTATCACTGCACATTTCCTGCTGTCACCTGGAAAACTCGATACATATGTGTGTGCATGCATCACCGTCGGAAGAGGATATCTCGTATTCCTTGCATACTTTGAACGTGCTCCCAACCCCATCGCCACCTTTCTCATTTCCAATCTGAAGTTGATCGTTTTCTTTCTTCACGCTTCTAAATCGAATAACATTTTTCAGCTTTCATGCAGCTCCATTTCATTTTTTTTCAAGAGGTACGGAAACAGTAGTAAAACACTCCTATCAGATTCTTATCTTCACACAGATTTGGAACAAACTGTAGGTATTGTGCTGGTGACACACGTAAAAGATTTTGTGCAAGTATTAAACAGGGGAAACTACGAAGATCCTGGTTGAATTGTCTGTCTGCGCTTTAATATTCAAGGTGTTTTTCTTATTTTGTGAATCATTTAGAAACTCCTTCGATTATCACTGAATGATCCTCTCAAATAATATCCTGTTACTGTTTGAAGTGAGATGAAGTTGAGATTGCACAAGGCAAAAGAGAAAAGAAGGATTTTATGATACCGCTACGTTTTTGCTTTCTCCGATTGCGTGTTTGGTAGATAGGTGAAAGCAATATCGACGCTTTGCAACATCACATCAATATAGGCATGCATTTTCTCTCGAATAACATCATGTAATTCTGAGATACGAAAATAGCTGCATCCTTATGCGTTTGAGTGTTTACAGGTTTGTTTGATCTTTTCTTACAATTCTAAGTAACTACGATGACTATGCACAGTTGTAAGGAATATTGCAAAAGAAGGAGTAGGTGGAGATTACATATTATATTCTGTACATGGTGATCTTCAAACGATTCCATTACTTCGTTTATTGAAGTACATAGAGGTGCACTCCTCACCGCATCAATGCGGAAAAGTCGTTTTGTCCTTGGTGGAAATGAAATTTGAGATTTGCACACGGAGAAATAAAAGGAAAACAAGGATCCGTGCACGTTTGATCAAAAATACTTATCAACTTCTATGGAATATTGATAAGCTATCGGAGGGATTATAGAAACACTTGGGCGAAAATGCAACGTGAGAGTGGCTGAGCTCGGAGGATACACGTGGAACATAAAGTGACGTTCAAACAAGCACTTGAAAATGTATTAAACTCGGTTATTGGTGTTTTCAATTCAACACTTGGGCGAAAATGCAACGTGAGAGTGGCTGAGCTCGGAGGATACACGTGGAACATAAAGTGACGTTCAAACAAGCACTTGAAAATGTATTAAACTCGGTTATTGGTGTTTTCAATGCAGGCAACAGAGTTTCCTGGAAAATGCTAACCAAACAGGCTGTCTATTTTCGTGACGGGATACATTTGACCAGAAACCGATCTGTCACGTCATCCAAGGATAGTTTCGCCAGTCCGCTTCCGTTTTTTCATATTAGTACAAACACCAACTTGTTTTGAAAGCATAATATGTGCATGATACGTGAATGATATGGCATTCTTTTGTTGCATCCTGTTTGCATGCGCTGATTCATGTATGATTGAATATGCTTTTCTCTCGTCTGTTCGTGTTTAGAAATTGACGAAGAGTGCTTTCGTGCTGTTTGAAACGAACAATCCCGGAGAGAAGAACTTTCTCTTAGAGAAATCTGGTACTATCAATGCCGCTCCTGTCAATCAATCTCACGTTTAGAATTGGATTTTGTCTGGGCGAGTGACTGACTGGCTGACAGTGGAATTGCCTGATCCAAGTATCCAATATGTCTATTCCACGCAACTATTCATGTTATGCCGTACAGTTATTTGAATTTCCGTAAAATAAGATTCAAGCAGTCGTTTGATCATCATCTTCCTGCATCTGGTTCAATTTCTGGTGCAACATGTATTGAATCGAGGAATTACATGGTACGCTACAAGGAATTTCTAAAGAAATATACATTCTTCATCCTCAGATATCTGGACATTTTGCTTTAAGTCTGGAATTTCAGAGGACAGGGTGTGAAAGTCAAATCTCGTTACATTCATCTGATGGGGTAATTAATACTAAATATGAAATTAATTTCGAAGCAGAATGCTACGTTTATATAGTATTTAATTGGTTACTTCGCATAGTGTAAGAAAATCAGAGAAAGTAGTTCGATTGTACAGTATAGTTTTATAGTATAAATTTTTATGATGATGGCAGTAGTTTTTGGTGCGGAATTGATCGTTCAGTTTCTCTTCTCGTGTAAAACACCGTGACTTTTCTTCGTTTACGCGTTTGACCAAGTGAAAGATTAAAAAAATCGCGTACTATTTAGATAGTTGATCACTATTTTTAGACACTTTTATCTGTTATAGGTCATTATAGCACTTTTTGGAATCAACGATATTATATTGTACAAACAAACAATAAACGAAGCAACCGAATTCGTTACGCATTTCCAAGCTCTTTTCATTCTCTTTTTGATTTTTAAGCACTACTTTTGATATCGTTCCAAAAAGGCGTTTTAAATGAGAAGTAGATTTGATGCAACACGTTTTCAAGCATTCGAATCACCCGACTGTGATGCTTTAATGAGTGATCTTGATCTTCATTACACAGAGCGCTGTTGCATGTTTATAAACACTGGCTCCATTCCATAAAAAAGATGTGCGACAGATGCGCAATGCACAAAGCACTTAACGCATATTAATAGAAATGCGAAGGGGAAACAATTTCTCTTTTATGTGTTTAATTAGCAGTAACAGCCATTAACTCCGATGATTCAGAATCAATGTCTTTCTTCAACAAGAAAGTGCTACGCATTTGAGACGCATAAGTACACATGGAAGTCATCAGTTGCTCAAGGACATCATTCCTTCATAAATTGGTTCGCGTAACGTTTTTTGTATTGGAAATGATTCCTTGATTTCCTTGGGTTTTTACTAACAGGGACAACAGTCAGAGTTGTAATCCGAGACCTGGTTTGTGCTGAAGCTGTTTTCTTCATGTGAGTTTCATGTTTTGTGGAAAAACTGAGTGCATGCCTGATTTAGTTAAATTGACTTTTTTTACTTTATGCATTATTTACAAAGCAGACCACTTTTTCTAACCAGCACACAATTGTATTAAGAGTTATACAAGCATAAAATATGTTTTCTATCTTCATTTCTTTACAGAAATCTGAGAGGTTGAAAAAATCTGTCTAAGCTGAATAACTTCTGTATTTTCCTGGAGTATTCTGGAATCTGTTCATGCAAAAATACATTCTCTGGCCAGAGAGGTGTGAGGTACACTACTGGAGTGAACGTCGGCGGCATCCTTGTGTCTAACTTCAAAATCTAGGACACACGCAGTACGCAAGCAGTCAAAACGAGAATATGAAATGTTGAGCAGAATAAATCGTAAAACGGTTCCATCCTGGAGGAATCTTTGAGTTTCATGGGTATAAACCTATATATCTAAATTTTCTTTATAGCTCTCATATCAAACAAGCGTTGTTTACTTTCCAACTTGTAAACACATACATTTCCAGTGAAGTGCATTCACTAAAATATTACTGCTGTGTTGCTGATGTACAAATATGTATGTTTTCAAAAGGGAGCTATTTGAGCAAAACAAAAATCCCTCCTATGTGGCACAGCCGTGCAATACTGCTCCTTTGACATGGTTTTGAATATAAATGGAACTTCTGCTCCAGATTTCACCTTTTCCATGTTTTTATGATGTTTAGATTGCAGATAGTACATGAAGAGTTCTATGATGAATAACTCAAGACAAGAATCTGTCAAGGGAATTAAAAAATATGGGCCACTTTTTTATCACTGTCTGTTTTTGAATTGGTGAAGATTTAAACATAGAATTTCGGCATTTATCTTGTCATTCTACACAAAAAGGAATTTATATGACTTGCCGACAAATAATGGACATACCGTTGAATAGATCCGTTGACTTTTTGACACTTCGTTTTATTCGCAAAAAAAGAATGTCATTATTGTTATTTCCCAGGAATAACACATTTTTGTACTTTCATAATAGGAAAAGCTATCTATGAGCACAAAGATGAATGAATTTATGTGCCGTTGAGTACAACACATTTACAAGCCACACGGACCTGCTTTTCAGATGATGAATGGCTACAATTGTTTGGTGACTGGTTTTGTAATTTCATTCCCAGCTTGGGTGACCGCTTTTTATCAATAGCCTTTTGTGGACAGTTCTGGGAATGATATTAACTTGTTGTTAGACCACTCCATACTACCGGTTTGTCCCTGACCATTCATTATGAAACGCCTTTGTTACATACCATTTACCATTAATCTTGAAACTTTTCGGGAGGATAATAGATTACCTTATGTTACTCTTATAAAAGCTTTCCATTGTTCTACGTAGTGAGATTATGGCTATTTAACAATTACTAATGAGACCTTTGTACTTTTTGTGTGGCTTTTGTCAAAGGCGTAGGCTGTAAGCGGAAAGCTCAGTGGACGCAAACCCCTTGTGTAAAACTAATGATCCAAATTACAAGAATTGTAAACATTCTAGTCTTTTTAAAACAATTCTGTAGGTAGTCATAATTTATTTCGTTCATATCCTCACCCACGACTAATTCTTCCAGGAATACCTGATTAACGTGTAGCTTTTATACAATAATGTTCGTGAACTAACAACAGAAAAGGAGTAGTTTAAAACATCAGTGGAAGTTTTGCATTATGTTTTTGGCTTAAAATACCATTCCATGAATTCATCTGTCTCTGAGTATTAAAATTCATTGCTTAAATCAAATGTTGTGAAAAACTCAAGTTCTCCATCACTGTATTTCCATTTTTCCGCCTTTCATCATCTTATGAAAGTCACTTAAGACTAGTTACTTTAGTATGCACAAAGAGAAAAAAAAAATCTCAAGCAAGGATGTTCATACATAAGTAAGCACGCTACTTTCTTTTTTCTTCTAAGAAAAAAATGAGCTCCTGTATAAAAAGTGAAGTATGCATTTCTACATTTCTTTTTGGTTGAATCTGCTTATTTCTCTCATTGCGTTTTGGAATGCTGCGTATAACATCATGTGCGTACTTTTTTCATTTTCTCAAGAGAATTTTTATCATCTTTGAGCATATTTACATGTCGTTGGTTAAGTTGGCATATCACGATCGTACTTACCAACTCCATACATATTTAACTTTATTACTGCATAATGCACACGCATGTTAGCCTAAGGATTGGTTACGTAATGCACTTAAATGTACTCCACAATGCACACCATATTAACTGGAAGTGAGGTGTAACACTCCTGCTTCTTCTAGTTTATACTTCTCAAGTTCTAGTTCGCCCTTTTTTCATCTTTCTCTCAAAGAAGAGAGCCACTTATAAAACAATCTTGCCGAATGAGTAACTTTTTTAAGTTTCTAAAATGCGTGAAATGAAATTTCTACGCAAGACTGGATACTTCAGTATGAAAAAAAGTAAGGCCTGACTTTCGCTCTTTATCATAAATAAAACCGTATTATACAATATGAGCATGCATTAAAAAGTTTCAAAAAATTCTTTACGTTGGAAGCTCTTCCAAAACCCCAAAACAACAGCAAATTTTTCTTTCCTCTGTTTTAGATGTTGAAAGGGAATAAAGTGGAAGTCAATCTGATCCACCCACAGTTTATTTTTGGCTTCTGCTGCTGCAACTATTACTTGTTTTTCACGCACAAAAAAATAATACTCAAGAGAAGGGTGGCAGCAAGACAAAGTATTCAGAATAAACATCCAGAGAATGAGCAAAAAGAGTCGTTTTAAGAAACAACCAAGCAAGTAACGAAAGACAGAACGATAACTTCACAACCATCATGTTTGAAACCAAAAAAGATTATAATATATGCAAGCGTATATTTTTTCCGAACACTTTTTTGTCTCCCTTTTTTGGTACAACAATATTTTGAAAAAAAGGCTGCTGTTTACTGTGTTCAAGGAGTTGCTCTGTATTGTGACATGACGAGAAAGAAAAAAGATGTAGAAAGGCACGCACAAGACAAGAGAGTGATGGTGATGATGATGACTGTGAACATTATTGCTAGTGGTGCACTTGAACACAATCATGTTTCGTCTTTCGGTTTTTATGTCTACTTATGTCAAAGCACGAATCAAGATTTGTCTTCCTAAATTATATGTAAAGAAAAGAAAATGGGCTGTTATCTACTTCTAGGTTTTACTCTTATGATTGTATCATTTACGCCAAGGGGAGCTCACGCAAAGGGTGATCTTTTTTTTTTGGGATAGATGGCTTTGAATGATGAAGTGCTCTGAAGTAATACTCTTGCTAATTCAAATTTTATATTCATTAAACTTCCACATTGACAAGCTCAAAACTGAACAAGCGGAATGGATTATGCTGATCGGGAAAGAGGCAGGGATTTTTGTTCAGCTAGGTTTTAATACATTCATTAGAATCCAACAACTGATGGAAGTACACGACATGTGTCACAGAGTGGAAATCTCCTTAATTTTTTTACTACTTCTGTTTCGCCTAATGAACCGTACTTCCGGTATTTCATAGTGAAAAAAATCAATAGATATAAAGCTAAGCGCAACCTTTGAGTAAGATGGATTCAGTGACAATTTCGCTTGAAAATTGGCGAAAATCGTGAACTGGCTTTCCTGTAACTATTTTATATGTGTACTAACTTCATGCACTAGGCCAAATGTTTTCGTATCCAATTTATATCAAACCACACGATTTCCCTAATTAACTGCACGTTATTTGTTACTCAGCAGAATTGAAACTCATAAAAGGAAAAGTGAGGACAGATCCCGTTTTAGCGCTAATTATCACGAGACAAAAAATGCGTTTCGTGGTTGCCAAAAGTTCGTTTTATTCACCGTTTCGCTTGCGACCGAGTAAGCAAATTTCTAAGAATGACAATTTGTGAAACGAGCATGGAATGCAGCTCGTCGTCATTTTCGTTGGAACTGCGTAAGTCAGTTAATTCCTTATGAATATTCTCAAAGAAAGAACGACTCCTTTGATTTTATCGCAGACATCATGCAGAAAATGCACACATGAACGCTTTTAAGAGGAATCACTGGTAATTTAATTTCAAAGACAGACAGCAAATGTAGTACAAGGGTATATTTAGCATTTTCTACAATTGCAAAGAGAAACGAAATATTCAGATTTTTTTTTACTTCATTACCTTCTGATTTGATTTATCTCAGAGCCTTGCCAGCCACGACGCAGACAATTTTCAAAGAATGAAGAGGCAGGAGGAGTGGGAAAAAGCATTTCTACAAAGTACCAATTTTAGTTTCTCGTAATATTGAAATTTGAAATAAAGCATATAGCTGCAAAACGATGCACATATAGATGATGGTGATGGTAATAAAGATGGTCGTAGCAAATAATTGAGTCATTTTTCGGCAAAACTCTTCATAATAACGCACATTTTTTCAGAGACAAGTGCCCAGTTAACGTAGTCGTTACTGAGAGATGGAAACAAATCTAAAGGGGGAGATGGAGGGAAGGGAGAAAAAAATAATATTGTAATTTTCTACCTCCGGCTCCTCCCAAAAATCTTGTTAAGCACACTTTTGCGGAGTGCAACGACTGCTACTTAGCAGACTTGTAGTGGAAAGAGACAAAAAATCATAAACGTTTTAAGAGCCTTAACTTAACGAAGCCATTTGGTGAAATTCTATAATCATAAATACAACATAACTGGTTTCTCCGAGTGTACATTATTGTTCGCTCTGAGCTGTTTCTCCTCATCTTCAAAGAAAACAGCACAGAGAAAATTTTATGTAACGCGTCTGCTCATACGCTCACAAATGCGCTAACATCTTTAGGCAGTTATACTATAGAAGCATATGCAATAGGAAGCTTTTTTTTTCTTTAAAAAAAGTTTCTGTCTAGAAAATGATTGTACGGCCGTTGCAGCAAATAGTTTTAAACAGTCTATTTGGATGCATGCGTACTTTTATTATACTCAAACAAAAATATGCATGTATCTGCTCGAGGGTGATTTTTTTTCTCTCAAGAGCTCTTGATTCAATTTTAAAGAAATAAGATACACTTTTCTTCTGAATAGGCATTCGTCTGTGTAGTGCCCTCCAAGGAAAATTCAAAATATGCATGTATCTGCTCGAGGGTGATTTTTTTTCTCTCAAGAGCTCTTGATTCAATTTTAAAGAAATAAGATACACTTTTCTTCTGAATAGGCATTCGTCTGTGTAGTGTCCTCCAAGGAAAATTCTATTTACCTAAACTAGACAGGAGGGATGTGTTCAGAGAAATATTTCATAGCTATTCACAAGTAAAAGTAAGCAAAACTATGATAGTTATGTATCTAAATCGAAATGAATGACAAGGTTAGTTTATCCAGAAATAACGTTTGAGACAAGTCCGATAGAAAAACAGAAAAGAACCAATTCAGGTTGAAGTTGTGGAACATATTACCACCGGAAATGTACGATAACTCACAATTACTATGAGGTAGGCACACAGCACAAGGGAAGAAAATCAACCGTGTCATGCCATGTTAAAGTTGTCTTGATTGTTGACCGTGTTCTCCCCGAAAAAATACCCTCATGAGCTATATACTTTATTTACTGAAAGTAGGTAAAAAAATATACATACGAAATATTATCTATAAAAAATGAAGCTATAAAATTCTTCTTCCATCCACTTCAAACGGATGAAAAGTTTTAAAATAGTGCAACTCAGTGGAAAGAGAACCTAACGAAGGAGTATGCCGTGAAAAGAAGCAATATACTTGATGATGGAATACACCCGGAAAAGTAGCTATAAGGTAGAAAAAGAGCTTGGCCAAGGAAGGATGATGATGCTGGTAGTTTTCTTCGTGTACCACAGAATATCTTGGAAATATGGTTTGAGTATATCTTCAAAAAAGAAAAGATGCTGATGATGATGTATATTATCTTTGAAAACCTTTTAACTAGATTCGGCCTGCTAGACTGGTTACGAGAACAAGTCAGCCGTGAAAGGAGTAACGACTACAACATCCCAAAGAGAATCCAGCATCTGGAGGAGAATGGGAAATGCCACATGCAAAAAAAAATATGTTGCGTTTTTAAGACTGGTTACGAGAACAAGTCAGCCGTGAAAGGAGTAACGACTACAACATCCCAAAGAGAATCCAGCATCTGGAGGAGAATGGGAAATGCCACATGCAAAAAAAATTATGTTGCGTTTTTTTGTTTGGGAACATTGCAAGTTAGTTGTTGAGCTTGAAAATGTTATGAAACTCTGCATAGTAGCAAGGAACATTGATAAAAAAATAGTTCTAACAACCACAAGCTCAAAGCTTGAAGACGACGAAGGGAAGAATCTAAAAAAAACTGAATTGCATGGAAGATGCCGTTGGTCGTATGGAATATATTATATGCACACTTAAAGAAAAAATCTTTCATGCATGTAACTGTACAAGCATTTTTATATAACAGTCTGTTCAATTCTTGAGACATATTTTTTCTCTTCAAACTGTACAAGCATTTTTATATAACAGTCTGTTCAATTCTTTAGATATATTTTTTCTCTTCATTCCATAAGATGCTTGCTTTCCCCTGGCTCTAAAAAAGTATGTCGTGTGTACTCATGGCTCTCCACAGTGGAGATGTTTTTGTTTAAAAAAGTCCTGATGCCAGGACATTTCTACTGCTGCTTGTGATGCATTTTTTGTGTACTCACACAACACATGATTTTAATGGTAGGGATATTTGTAGTAAGAAAAAGTTTGATGATTGGGTAGTGAACCCACTAACAACATTCACCCCGCCATTCCAGTCTTTGCTCTCAATTTTTTAGAGGATGTGTATTTAACAAGTTTATAAACGCTTGGTCTATATTTGTTCCTGACTTGAAAATGTACTTTTTACAAGATAAATCTGCGTGCTGTGCCTGTTAATTCTTTCCAGTTTATGTATTATTTTTGTGGCATACTTGTAAGTTGTAACAATATGAAACAGAAAAAATGCACAAATGAGATGAAAAGTATGACTAAAATATAACTAGAAGCCAACCGAACTCATATAATATTTTTTTCGTCATGTGCAAAGTAACTTTTTCTGTAGAAAAAAAAACTGGAATTTTGCTTGCTTTTAATCTAGCGAGGAAGTATTTGGATTTCCTGTAATAGTTTCACTGGTTATACAACTAACTTTATACATTTTTGCACATGAAATTTTGATGATGTGTGTGAATATCTAGGAACCTGAATGAGGGCAAAAAAAGGCTGCGAGAAAATGTAGAACAGTTCAAGTTAAATCATGATTACTTGTATGCATCTATGTTTTCCATGAGTATTCCTTGTGTTGGATGCTCTAGTGAACATAAAACTCTAGTCTACCAAAAATATTTTGTCAGAGTGGAAGGAAAAAAAGGCATATTGCTAGTGAGCAAACGATTAACCAAAAAAGTAACTTCGTCTATCTACTGGAACGAGAACTGAGACCAAGTTTATTATGCAAAAATGCTTTTACCCAGTGAGTCGATAAAAAACCAAGTTCTTTTCGTTGTAATTCTTTCTTTTCACTCTCTTTCATATGTGTGTTGCATACGGCTGTATTCACTGCGAAAAAATATTCGGTTAAAGAGCAGACAACGTAAAATGTCAGATCATTCCGTTAAAAAACACGCGGACTTTTCTCAGTTCTTGGAAATTTTAATAACATTCTAACAGAGGAAAGCTAAAATGGAGAGAAGTGTATAAAGTACTGCAATTCCTCCAAGTAAAAGCGTAGACTCTACAAATGACTGCTATCAAAATCGTCATCAAAACTTCCTCAAGAGTTTCTCATATTTACAGGTAAATTCTTCTCGTTTCCCCCAATAGTACTGTGCAATTCCTCCAAGTAAAAGCGTAGACTCTACAAATGACTGCTATCAAAATCGTCATCAAAACTTCCTCAAGAGTTTCTCATATTTACAGGTAAATTCTTCTCGTTTGCCCCAATGTTTGCATAGAGAAACCTTCGCACTAGTAACTTTCATATGAAATTATGCAAGGCCTAGTGTGTTAGAGATTAAGTCGATTCAGTTTTCTCAAATACGTGAAATTTCGTGGAGACTGAAAACAATTGTTGAATTTGTGATAGTTGAGCTTCCTGGGTTGGCGCCTCCCAGTCACAACAGCCGAACAAATCTTCAAGCCGACGTGATTTTTTCGCGGAGCCAGTCATTCATGAAAGAAGGAGATCATGCGTTACATCCAAAGTCTCTAAAACTGCCATAAATCATCATTCAAAACCATTATGGAAATCCTGTTCGCAGTTTGACATAAACCATAAGGATGCAGATGCAGGGAGAAAATGGAAATAATCACAGAGAATCCGTACTTTGTCAGTCAACGGAAAAACATTTCCTTTCACGACATTGATTGACGTGTTAAAATAGCGAATTGCAGTCAAAACAAGCTATTTAATACTGGTTGTTTATTATTAAGTATGGGGCAATGTACCAAAATATGTAACATGATGAGGATAACTTTTAGCTTGATACGATGTACCTCAATGTAAGCATCAACATTATCAGACTTTCATAAAGAACTACAGCTTGTAATTAAAATTTTGTAGTGTTTGAATGATAAGAACCATTTTTATCGTATGATAACATGATGAATGGCCTTTATACTAGCAGCATTTTTATATGAACCTACAATGTTTACTCATATCACACCGTGTCAACTTCCGTTCGTGGTGCTTCATAATTAGAGTCTGTTCAGACTTGAGACTTTATATTTATTTACAAGATGAATTGCCTCTTTATCGCGTTCCACCAATAGGCATGAGGCGACACTCTCGAAAGAGCTCTATTCAACATTAAGCCACGCTATTCAATTTCACTAATTAGATCTATCAATAAATATTATACTCCAGACACCCTATACATACCAAGTTAAACTTTGATACACTTGAATTATTCCTACATCCTATAATATTTTATATAACTGCCATGTTGGTTTCTCTCCATACAAACAAACAAAATGTGTTCTGCCGATGGAACTATGAAGCTGTTCAATTTCTTCTTTTGTTCGCAACTGCTCAACTCTTACTACATAT
>JAAXOA010000673.1:0-20694 GCA_036561885.1 Salina celebensis
CCTCCACAAGAAGCACAACCCCGGAGTAACGAGATTGGAGGAACTTACGACAAAGGAATTATAACAGGAAAATACAGATCCGGTCAGGTGATCGAGACACAAGTTAATATAACTTACTTCCACAAGGGATTCATGGAATGGCGATTGTGTGAAAATGCAACTGAAGAAACACAACAGTGTTTCGATAGAAATGTTCTCCAAATGGCTAACAGTTCTGGAAGTAGACTTCTTGTGAAGGGCACAGGGACCCACACAGCACTGTTAAAACTACCAGATGGGATTTCATGCGATCGTTGTGTTATTCAAGTAAGTGAATAATATATAACGTCTATAAATTTTATTTATATTTGTACTTTAATACAAATACTACTGAACTCTAGTGGATATATCGTGGTGGTGACGTTCAACATCGGTATGGCCCACAACGAAATTATCGCAGTTGTGCTGACATTAGTATTTCATAAGTATTTCATGAAAATTTGGATGACACCGTCTGGTTTATTAATCGAGCCTGAAATCAACAGACAATTGCAAATGAAGAGCTTATCACAACATCGTTTGGAACCAGTGCTACTCAAAGCGACAGTTTATGTCATTTTCTTATTTAATATCTTCTACGCTTTCGCTTTACAAACCTTTCTTTTCATAAGCCTTACCGGGTGTTCAGTTCCGGCTATTTGACATTCAATTATATCATTCGTCTTTGTCTTCTCCACAGCACTACAATATCTTCAGATTTGTCAAAATAAATTAAACGTTTTGAGACCGACGAAATCTGAGATTATGTCGTCGCCAAGTACGGCTCCGGCTCTGTTTGTAGTTCAAATACATCCATATTCCACAATTTAATAATTAAGTAGTATGAAAGTTTAATATGACATGGGGAAATAGTAAGAACTTATTTGAACTATACATTTAAAAGGAGTTAATCTTATTTACCTGTCTATCAAACCAATTACATATTTACATAAGACGGCGTCGCACAACTGGGCATTTACGATATCCAAGAAAGTACCCTGATAGAAATATTTGTTAGTTGACTTATTCCACATAACAATTCCAGGGTGCTTGGATTTCTTAATTCAAAACAATTAAGTTTAACCAATATTAGTATTGCTTCATAATGGCTGCACATATCGAAAGGTTCCTACAGTTTCTGTTTTATTACTCGTTTGTGTTTAGATTAGGGTCTTTACTTTATCAACCGTCAAAGAAAAAAATTGTAGTTCTCCGTCACACCAGCAAAAAATGGCAAGCAACTTGGAAATTCCTAAGTTACTTTTCAATTTTCTTAACCATTTTTGAAATATTCCGCAGCATTCAAAACTCTCACCTTATTGCAATATTCTATCACATTGTTGTGTTATTGTGTCGTCTTGCAGGTGTCGTAATGAATCGTGCAGTGAACGGCAATGTTGTTAACCTGCGCAGACTTTGTAGCGCTATGTTGTCTAATTCCAATGGAGTGTTTTCTGTAATAGTAACAGGTCGTAATGGACCTGTGAATGCGAAACAGCTTCGAGCTGTAATAATGGGCGGATTTTTTGGATGTTTTATTGGAGGCTTTCTGCTATGTTTTGTAGTGCTTCCTTTAATACCTATCATCATCCCAAGTCTTCACTTGACGCTCTACAGACAATTTCAAGATTCTCCCACACAATACAATCCATCGATAATATCCAGGATATTGCTAGCCACTGTTGATGGATTATTTAATTTGCCATTGGGAGTCATGACACCCCTGATTTCTGCTGTATTTACATTAGCTGTCATTGAAATTAACATATCACTGAAAAGGTAGTTAATGTTTTAAAATTTCAATTTATTCTGACAAACTGAAGTGAATGTAAAATATTCTTGTGTTTTTTTTTTAGAATACTTCACCTAACTAACGTGGGCTGTTCTTTCTCAAAGAGGAAAAGGATTGGACAGGCATTCCGGGAATTGCAAATATTTGGAAAACTTTGCGACGAAGTATATCAACAAGAAGTTCTACCGGCGGCGAATATTGTTGGATCTTTTGTGGCGATTACGGGCATATATTTGTGTATAGCATTGAATGGTCATGTGCAGAAATTTGTTTGCGTTGGAGCGGCTGTTGTAGCAGTGATAGTCACATTAGTTTGCTGCATACAGTTCGACCTCGGAAGCAAACCGGCACAAACATCAAATAGGACTTTAGGAAAGTGCCGCCGAATGTTTGGAAGCTGTCCTTGGTCTAGAAAGTTTTTCAGGTCGTGCAAGCCGATAAGTTTGAAGTTAGGTCCATTCCATGATCTTGGACGGGCCAGTGCCCCAAACTTTGGAAGATTTGTATTGCAGAAAACGGTGATGCTTGTTGTAAAAACCAGTCCTTCTAATTAACCGAAAACGCTTAGTTCCCTTAAGATCCCTTTTGCGGAATTATAGTTATAGTTATATCTGCTTTGAAAGTTTCTGGAAATTTTTTTGTATTTATGGCTGTCCATTCATTGCGACATAAACTCGTTGGTTCTTAGGTTCCGGTTCACGCTGATGGTTGTGTAAGCTACTTTTACCAATATTACAGATATAATCTACTTTCTGAAGGGATTCATGGAATGGAGGTTGTGTGCAAATGCAACTGAAGAAACCCAAAAGTATTTCGATGCAAATGTTCTCCAAATGGTTAACGGTTCCGGAAGTAGAATATTTGTATGGGTTGTAGGGACACATTAAGCACTGTTAAAGCTACCAGATGGGATCACATTCGATCGTTGTGTTATTCAAGGAAGTGGAAATATCAATATTTTTCTTGTTGTTTGTAATTAAATGGAAATAATGGTGAATTGCAGTGGATATATCGTGACGGGGACGTACAACACCCGGTATGGCCCACATATAGGAACTATCGCAGTTGTGCTGACATTGGCATTTCAAAAGTGTCATATCAAGAGTCTGAATGACGCCGTCAAGTTTATCCATTTACTCCAAAGTCAGCAGACAAAAACACATAGAAATACTTATCACAAAATGATTTGTGACAAATGTCATTCAGAGGTACAGAGCTTTACAACCATTCATTATTTCATAAGCAGCGTGAAGTCTCCGAATGTGTCTGCAAAATATTTCACCAATAAAAGAATACGTGTTCCAAATTCCAGGTGTTCAGAATATTTAAAATTCGACAATATCTTACGTCCTTGTCTTCTTCCCATACGCCAAAGACTAGAGTATCAGAATCTCCCCATAAAAATCTTTACGCTAGCGTTACGATTTCTATGTGGAGATTCTGATATTCTACAGTCCTTGCCATTGCCCAATTATGGCGCCAACGTCGTTGAATTTGTTAAAATATATTGATGGCTACCAAAAAAGTCCGAGATTATATCGTCGCTATGAACGGTTCAGCCTAGCTCGTATTTCGAATGCATCCAAATATTTCTTTCCAGAACTTCTTCGGATACCGTGAAATTTGTTCGTTAGTTTGATTTTCTATTTCCTAACAGATTGCATTGTCCTGTGGTGGTTTTTTTTCACAAGTTTTCACATTTGTCTTCACTTGCGTTTTGGAATAAAGAAGAGACGGTTTTGTCCGCCACCATCCTCAACAACAAAATTCGCCTCGTCTATCACCTCACCAATGCCAACATTCCGAACATAATTCTAAATTATTTTGATTACTTTGTCTTCAAGCAGTGGAACAAGTCTTTCGAATGCAACGGGATTGTATGAATTGAGCATTAAGGAAACGAAAAGGAAATATTGTTCATGTGCAATGGTAGAGCACGATGCAGTGGCAGATGTCAGCAATCGTCAAACAGTAGCTGCCATTAATTAATAATTAAGTTGTTTGCAAGTTTGATTTGACATGGTAAATAGAAGGCCCGGCAACACAACTTTTACATATGAAAGGCGGTGTTGACATCAACTAATTAAACATTTATGACCGTGTCACGTAACTAGGCATTTTCAATATCAATGAAAGTATTCTCATCGAAATATTTGTCAATTGACTGATTCAACTTAGCAAACACGCCAGAAACAGTGTTACTAGTTAAGTTTATTGTTCGGATTTCGATACTCAAAATAATTAAGCTTTACAAATTAAGCTTAAGATGTTAGTACAACTGTAAAATGGCTACACGGATCGAAAGGTTCCTTCAATTTATGTTTTATTACTCGTTCGTGTTTAGATTAGGGTCTTTACTTTATCAACCGTCCAAGAAAAAATTTGTAGTTGTTCGTTACACAAGCAAAAGATGGAAAGCAACTTGGAAATTTCTAATATATTTTTCCATTCTCTTACCTATTCTTGAAACAGTTGAAAGCATTTATAACTCTCGCCTTCTTGCAATTTTCTATCATATCCTTGTTCTATTGTGTCGTCTCGGAGGTGTCGTAATTTATCGCGCATTGAATGGAAATGTTGTTAACCTTTACAGACTTAGTAGCGCTTTGATGTCAAATTCGAATGGAGTTTTTTCGGTAATATTTAACAGTCGTAATCGACCCGTGAATTCGCCACAACTTCGAAGTGTGATATATGCTGTAGTTTTTGGGTTTTTTCTTGGAGGGTTTTTGCTATGTCTTGTAGTGCTTCCTGTGATACCTGTCATCCCAAGCCTTCATTACACGGTCAACCGACAGTTTCAGGTCAACCCAACTCATAATGATCCATCGATGATGTCCAGGATATTACTAGCAGCTGTTGATGCACTATTAAATTTTCCACTTAGTGTGACGACGCCTCCCATTGCAGCAGTATTTGCTTTGGCTGTTATTGACATTGATATATCACTGAAAAGGTAGCAGATTTTTTTTTACTATTAATTCCAATATCTATAAAGATCAAGCTAAACATAAAATTCACATAATCTTTTGCTCAGAATAATACGGTGGGCAAATCCTGAGTGTACTTTGTCAAAAAGGACAGGAATTGGAGAGGCATTCCGGGAATTGCAAATATTCGGAAAACGTACCGACGAAGTATGTCAAGAAGTTCTACCGGCAGGAAATATTGTGGGTTCTTTTGTGGGGATTTCGGGAATATATTTGAGTATAGCAATGAAGAGTCATGTGCAGAAATTAGTTTGTGTTGGAGTGGCTGTAGTAGCAGTTATAGGCACATTAGTTTGTTGCGCACAGTTAGACCTTGGTAGCAAACCGGCAAAAACCTCAAATAAGAGTTTGGGAAAGTGTCGCGGAGTGTTTGGGAGCTGTCCTTGGTCTAGAAGGTTTTTCAGGTCGTGCAAGCCGATAAGTTTTAAGTTAGGTCCATTCCATGATCTTGGACGAGACAGTGCCCCAAACTTGGTTAGATTTGTATTGCAGAAATCGGTGCTGCTTGTTGTAAAAACTAATCCTTATAATAATAATAACTAACCGAGGACGCTTCTTCTTTGATGATCTTAAAGCTTTGAAACCTCCTGGAAATTTTCTCTATTTCGGTCGGTCCATTCATTACATAATCTCATGGGTTAAAGCTGATTATGAAGTAACGAACCTACTTTATATGATTGTATCTTCTGTCTGTCTGTATTTTCGCCAGATATCTCCGAAATATTTAATCGCCATCCGTTCATATTTGGTACATATGATCCTTGGCTCAATGGCACCAATGTGTTTCAACTTAGCACTCACCAATGGCTGCGTCCAGTATATCAATTTCAGGCTAATATATTCCGTTGTAAAATATTTTTTAGCTGGCATGATTGTCGCTTCGTGAGAAACAAATCAAATAAATATTGCAACCCTTGTAAGATGGAATGAAGCACATTTCAAATTTGTTTGATTGAGCTGTATGAATGTTTATATATCTTCCAAGATCATTTTTATGAGACTCACATTTAAATTCAATGCAATTATAATGGACACGGATATTGTTTAGATCCATAAAATTAATTGTCAGCAAAGCAATGTAACACAAGACTGTGCAAAAGTACCTCGATATTGTTAGCGATATGCTACGTGCAGAGGTGAGAAAGAACTCATATTCGTACTTGACAACTCAAGTTGTTCCTTTCCCCTTAACGCTTTCTCTGTATGTGCAGAGGTGAGAAAGAACTCATATTCGTACTTGACAACTCAAGTTGTTCCTTTCCCCTTAACGCTTTCTCTGTATGTGTACAATTTCTTTTGACAGTGTCATTGTGATCAAAAGCCCTTTGCCATAAATGGGCTCATTCAATGACAATAAACTATTGTTATAATTATTATTATTGTAAACGAAAAAGGCCCAAAAATTTTTTACTATCGAACACAGAATGGGTTTAACTTTTTACCGCTAAACTTAACGACCTGATAGCTGATACAAGCAAGCAGTTTTCTCAATCACGATGTTATCAATTTTGAAGTATGTCATCCTAGTTCAATTTTATAAAAAACCAATCCATCAGAGCATTTACTGTCACAAGTGAATTATCCCACGTATCCTTTAGTGACAAAGATAGTACTTACTCAATAGAGCGGAAAGAAAGTTAATGATGAAATTTTCTGCGAGAAGCATCAGGCACTGCTATAATGCTAAGAAAGCAGTATTATTTAAGTTACCGATAAAAGCTATTATAAAACATTAAACCAAGAATCAATTGCACTAAATTCTTAGCAAAACATTTTAGCCAATTAGTCCAAAAGCGGATATGACTACTGTTGGCATTATAGGCTGTATAAAGATCACAAATATAAATATAATTTGCAAAATTATGATGATAGCAGGGTTATGCAGAAATTTGTTACGTTTAATTTCGTGTACATATATCAATGCCAGCAAGATTCTTTAAGTAAAATTTTGCAATTATAAATCATTTAGTGAAACTAATTGACACTCAAAGAATAATTGAATGCACGCTCACGGTGTTTCTGAAACAATCACAGTTCGAATCTTTGGCAATGGTGCATTATTTTCAAGCTGATTCGGGAACCATGGATACCATACAATTATATCAAAACAAGCCAAACGAGGTGTGGCCGAAGTTTTCCATTACCAAAAATAATTACTAGAGAAGTAAGCATAAGCTTTATGAGCGGAAAAAGGTAGTTACGAAATAGATCGATATGACACGTGGCCTGGATCGCAAAACACTTTTACGGAAGGTACTCTGGTTATTCTAACGTTTAAAACTTTGATGTAAGCATATTGTACTTCTAACATGCCGTATACAACTGAGGTCTACCTTATATTGAACACACTACGTACTTATTCATATCCGTCCGATTATTCAGATACTAATGTAACAAGCACGGCTACGTTTAGTTACGTCTTATTCTGGATTTTGTATAAATTAAACTTCTGTATTTCTCGTGTTCTGAAAGTTTTATCAAAGCTCTGAAATAATTACAGGTACACCATGTGGGTACTTGTTAAGCTTCTGACCCTGGTCTTAATCTGCATCTCCACATCATCTACGTCTACTTCGAAATTTGATAGTGGCACGAGTGAACCCTTCCCACAAGCAATCTCCAACCTGCAGCATCTACTCCAGCCATATCAAAATCAACATTGCCTCATTCTCCTAACAAGTCCGGGAACTGCTGATATACTAAATCTAAGCTCTCCTGTCGTTCTGCGAAAGTTAGAGACTGTATTGGCAAATCAGCCCGAAACTCATCCTGATACCAGTTCGTTACTTATATGGAACCCAGAAAACAATGTTAACCTCTCAGTAACTACCGAATGCACATTCACTGAATACCACTATCGTAGTCCATATTTTCGGCGATCTGAAGACTATTGCACTGAAATTTACCTGCAGCAATTTATTCCCGCAACTAAACCTTGGAATTGTGACCTACTAGTCGACATATTCTTACCAATAAATCTTCTAAACGTTATAACTGGTCCGTGGGGACCTGGTGTCGTCTACCCGCATCCCTTTAAGTACACAACTCGTGCCCCACTCGTAGCAAGGACATACATACAAGTTGCTAATACCAAAGCAATGGATCGTCACGATTACCAAAGTTTCTGTCAAAACTTAACGCAAAATCATGTTAATTTTCACGCTGCACAAGAATTGACCTCAGAATACTTCACGGCATATGTAGAAGCCCCGAGTCAACTTGACGACTCGATGACAGTTACATTTGTGCAATCATATCATAATTGTCAAATAATATCTAGTTTACCAATTAATCTCTGGAGGTATCGGAAACTTTCTTCGTCTTCGAACCGGCCGGAGCAAACACGGTTTTGGTACATTCCTTGGAATTACTTTGTACCGAATTCGGACTTGTTTAAATCGTTACTCCAATGTGATACATCAAATATATTTACGCGATACTTAAAACAGTCGTTGAGAAGTGGAGTTGGTCGGTTCACACCAAAAGCTCAAGCTTACATTATACAAACCATACTGGGGAATTTTACGTATAAAATTAACAACTTTTCCGTTTGCACATCCAGTAATGGGGCCTTGTCAATACAGAAACATGACCAATTATTTAATGCTCGAAACTTTTTTATAGAGGCAGTAGTTTCGTCCAAGGTTAAGCCATTAGATGCCCAAATTTATTTGACTGATTATTCCGAAGTTCTCCGGTTTGTCACAATTCATCCTCAAGGTTCATCTGCCCTGCCTTTTCATGAACTTCTTAACGTTTTTCATCCCACGGTGTGGATCCTGTCTATTGTGACGTTCACTCTAGTTTGTGTAGTCATTAAAATGCTTCTTGGAATGAAAAAGTCCGGGGGCATCTCAAAACAACTGTTAGCTTTGGTCATGTGTCTTCTTGAGCAAGGTGATCCTTACCCGCCCAAAATATGCCAGATTGACAAGATCAAGTTACTACTAGCGGGAATTTTTGGACTATCAATAATCCTAAGTAACGGATACAGAAGTGATAACATTGATCAAATGGTTAAATCCCGACAATTGACGTTTTTTCAGACCCTGGAAGAATTAATAAATGCAAACTATCTTGTTTACACACGACTAGACAGAATCCGACACGACCTTGAGACATTGAACGGAACTAACTTTTTCCAGCGACCAAATGGCAGTATTATACCACATATGACTCGCACATATAACACGTTTAGGACGTTAGCGGACTGTAGTTCCGTTATTGCTTGGCCTGAAATTGGTTCGAAACACTACTTCTTAAAATCAGCGATGTCAAATGAATCGGAGCCATTGACTAATCTTGAAATCTTAATGAAACACGTGACATTACCTAAAAAACTACTCGAGTTCATTCGATCCAACTTCCACAATCGGACCCAATTTCCGCAAAAGATCTACTCAGATGATTTCAAAGTAGTTCAAAGCTCATTAAACGAGTTTATTGAGTACAAAGCAGACCGTATTTTGATTGAAGAGTTGATGAGCACAGAACAGGTTGCGATTATAGTTCCGATATCGGCAGCACTTCAGATTAGAAACCTTTTGAAAGCTCGCGCAATTCAGCTATACATGGGAACAGAGTCTTACACTGGTGGGATCACAGCTCTATACATTCAAGGAAGCATCGATTTTAAACTTTTGAGGAGAATTTGGGCCATGAAAGAATCAGGAATTAATGTTTGGTGGTCTCAGCTTCTTGATCCGACTAGGTACATTCAACCAGACCTGATTGAGAATGTCATGTCAGCAAGAATTACTGGCAATATTTTAATTGTATTTGTTGTATGGTTGTGCAGTGCCGCCCCTAGCAGGGGCCCGGCCCCCCTGTAAAATATATCCGCAAAGAGAAAACGAAAATTCTCAACTTCCCTCGGATAACTTCTCGAAAATTAACCTTTTTAATCCACATTTAAGACGACTACGCTTGAATCACTTCGAATTGACCTTTGTTTATAATTTAACACAACAGGATAAAATGTTTAATGTTTTCTCATGCTTTTTTCTCCCGGCATGTTGTAAAATGATGAACTAAACTGATGCTCTTTTTTCTAACATTATTCACCAAATGAAATAATCATGAGGTAGCCAGAAAATGAACAAATTGGCGTAGTAAAATATTTTCGAGCTTCGTTTGTGTATCAATTGAATATAAACTAACTAAAAATTACACCAGCACTTTGAACAGTTAAAACTGTGACTGTTGTTGTTAACGAAGAAAGCTTCAATTCGCAAACGTCGATTTTGAATGTTCAGTAAATTAGGGAAGGATATTTGTTCGCAAAGAAATTACCGCCTGCCTAGACAAGCATTCTGTCATTTCTAGTCGACAAGTAGACTGAAAGAAATTGCGTCCTTTCATTTTACCGACGGTTGCTTTTGTCCTTTATTACAAGGTGTTGATAAGTTGTTTTGCGGAAATAATATTGTAAGTTTTTGAAAACAAAACTGATCCTACTACTAATTCCGTGCTTTCTAATGTTTCTAGCATAACAGCATTTCTTTTTGCTGGGAACCAATGGCACGTCTACACTGAGGATCGTATTCTGATCGAGATACATTTTATTTTCTGTTTTACTTCAGTCAATTGTCAAACAGCAAACCCTAGTTCTCAAATTCCATTAGTTGGTCAATCAGCTGTTGTAAAAAATGCATTCTGTATTCATTTTGGTTGTTTCATTTTTGCTTCATAAAATTTATCTTTATTTTTTCTTTCGGCCCGGCCCCCCTTTAGCTTATTTTGGGGCCCGGCCCCCCTGCATTGCAGGGTCTGGCGGTAGCGTATGGGCGGCCCTGTGGTTGTGTGGCATTGGAGTCTCCATTGTTTCCATACTCGGGGAACTTTGCGTGTTGGGTGTGAAGTTTTCAGTCAGAAAAGTTAGACATTGCTGTTCAAGAACGATGTTGTTTTGTGCGTCGTTCGTCAATGCTGTCTATAAATGCAGGCTACTAGCCACAATGATGGTGAATGAAATATCATCTAATCAAGTCGATGAGCTAAAGCAGGGTGTTTCTGAAAATTAAAACGGTGTTTGTCGTATTATTTTAGATTATATTCATGCATTTCATTTTGTTTTTTAAGGTAATTTAAATTGAATAAATTAAATAATGGAATATTCAACGCAATTTCTCTCTCACGACATATTTAAACTACATATTTACAGATTAAAGGCAAAGATTCGGATAATTTTTGTAGAAGACAAAACTTATTTTTGCTTTCTTCGAATAAAACAGAATAGCCAAAGACACACGGAGAGAATGCTTTGTAGACTGTGAAGTCTTGCAATTTAAGTGCTACTTTATGTCGACATATGCATTGCCAGTTGTCTGAATGAATAAATTAACGTTGTATTCAGTTAACAACACTAACTTGGTACTCAAATTCCATGTTTCAGATTACTTGACATTCAAAAATGAAATTTTCACCTCCTCATTGAAAGTATCAAACAAACCCTAACGTTGTTTTCTACCAAGGGTAGTACAAACTGCCCAATGTGTTAATGTGTTTAGTTAGGCCAAAACAAGACGCAGTGACAAAAGCAAACAATAGCTGTTGCCCTTTGATTAATTATTAAGTACATAACACGAGTGTTTGACTTGGGAAAACAATATTAAATTATATATATTATTTATTTGAAAGAGGTTGGCGCATTTTATAGAACCAATTAAATCTTTATGACTCATTCACGTAAATGACCTGCTCCTATATTTACATACAGAAGGAAATATTGGTAGTTTTACTTACGTACCTACGAAAACTCTCCACTATCAAACTCATTGCAATTTTTCGTGGTCAATATTCGTTAGATGCTTTTAGATTCCCTTTTGAGGAAAATATTTCTTGGAAAAGCGGAAACCATATGAGCGGAAAACATGAATTCAGATTTTGGTGAACATAATTGTGTCTCACTGGTAACTTTTGGATACACTGCACTAATTAGTTAATAAGCAAAAATTACTCATCATTCTAAGTTTGATGCTAAAGCCTGAAAATGACTAAAGTTTAGCACAACACTCTCGTGGTTTCCGGCTATTTATAATTGTTCTTCACGTAGAATAGTATAGTCAACAGTTACTTACTTTAGTATATAAACAGAACCCAATGTTACATATTTTCAAAATAAATAGGAGGTGTTGCTCTTGCCAATATTTTTCCCTTAAGTCTCTGATCAATACTTAGGGACCGTACATATTCACTTATTCGTTTCTGGGTTTTATCGGTGTGGACAAGGCTACAGACTTTTCCCTCTTCTGACAAATTTTTAAATTTACCTTTGCGTTACTATTTAGCCTAAAATGGGTCACGGATATCCACACAAGAACAGCAAAGTTTGTATGTTTGAGCTTACGTTAGTAATATGGTGGGCAGCCCTGACACCGGTAATCTCATCCAACTTGTCAACTTTCATGCAGGTACACTCATGCCTTTATGCTAAAATATTTCTCAACTTTAAAAGGCGGCATTTATTGCACTAATTCCACGATTCCTATTAATTTCAAAAACTTTATATATGTAGGACACCGGTTGGACGCCTCCCGTAGTGGAAACGGAAGTTTCTGTACTCTTGACGATTCTGCAGTCGTCCCCTCCTATAAAACATATTAAGGCGAGCTCATTCGAGGCCACTCTTGAGGAAACGATTCGCGGTTATTTTGTCAGGGTCAACTGTATTTCCGACGAAGGTACTATTCTCGAACTTTCACTTACATTTAGACCTTTATAAATAAATTAGAATTTCGTATCGTATAGGTTCAACAGTCGACTTTGATTTACTGAGGGAAGCTTTTGCAACAATGCACAGTCTAAATCAATACAAAGCGGATTCTTACGGAACTCGTAGGGTGTATTTGTCTCTGGTCCCTGGAGTAGCAAATCTGTCAAGTTACCATGACAATTTAGCTCATATTAATGCCATAGCTAAAAATGCTCGTGGCATCATATCCGATGTGCTTTTAGATCTTTCATCAGTGGACGTCGGTCCTCTGGACGGATTTAGCTTGACCCGGAAGTTGGAAACATGCAATGAAGTTGGAAGTGTTCAGGACTTTAAATGTGGTTTTATCTTCGACTTTCGGATTTGCACTAGTCAAATCTCAGTCTTGGGTCATGTCCGTATTCCAAAGCACACTCGTATCTTCCTTAACGTAAGACAGGAAACTAACGACAATCTATTTAGTACAAAGGATCGTGCAGCATTGCGGGAATGTCTCTATGTAATATTCCGGCATGGTCTAACAGTTGGAAGCATTCTTGATGACGAAAACAAGATTATTTTGAACTCTACGCATTTTGAAATTGACCAGCTCACCTCTAATAGATTCCAGAACTTAATGCCGCTGAGAATCTCGATTTCGAGAGTAAAAAATTATGTTACAATTTTGACATGTCATCCAGGACACCGCATACTGTACTCAAACATTTCCAGGAATCAGAGCACATCTGCGGTAATATCTATCTCACCAACCGACGTCACATCTCATCACAGGATGTATACGTGAGGGATAATGGCACTTATCACGATCACTCGTTCAAAGAACTGTTCCATCGGTTTTTGGTCATATTCCCGTCGATTCGAAATCCCGATGAGTCGTCGAATACCCGAAATGGCTCCTTCGTATCTATTCCAGCATTACTAGAGGCAATATTTCTGTACAGTGAGACTCAGAAGGAAACGTACCATCTTCGACCCTTGCAATTATGGATTGCATTTACTCCTACTCCCGAGGGAAATATTCGTGATGAACTAAAAACTGTAATGGAATATGTTAATCAGATAAACTTAAGGCTTCCTGAAACGGTTGTGCATGTGGTAATTGATTACAATAATCTCCGCCTGGACTCCTCCTCTGTTCTGTCTGTAGTAAAACGTGACGTTGAAATCTGCAACAACATAGTAAATAATAGTGACGTCAGTTGTGCCTATATATTTCATTCACGAAACTGTCTCCGAAGCAGCTGGGTGGAACAATTGCCCTTTCAAGATGGATCTTTGGTCATCTTACGGGGTGAAGTAGTGCCTACTAGGAAATGCGAGACATCCTTCCATCATCGTCTTCAATTTGGATCTTTAGATGTTCTTTCAGAAAGTGTCATTCAAATGGACTTTGCTTCGAATTTAATGATCGTCCCTAATGGTAGTTTGAGTAAGGCAGAGAACAGTGTAAATTGGGATATACTAATTGCAACTTCAGGTTCCAATAATTATGGAATTGCTGGAATAGCACCTTATTCAGATAAATGGCTTCATTCGCCACTTTCGCTTTCTAAAACGTCCTTTGGTTTTACAATACAAGCTCAGGATTTAAAAAACACGGATTTACCTGCCCTAGTCACTAATCATAATAACATCGTGATCAGAATCAATATGTTAAATGGAAGACAGGATGCCAAATACGACTGGATGTCCTTCTGTCCTTCCCACTCAGAGACTCCTGCAACTTATAAAGTTGCAATATTGATACCTTACCACCCAAGTCTGGCGAAAAATTTGACTACTTTGAGTGATCTACTTATTAAAATCATTGGAGTCAATTTGCACTGCAACGATGTCTTCACTGAGATTTTAATTGAATGGGATCCATGCTTGACATCGGACACATGCACAATAGAAAATCCTCGTGACCACCGTAGCCATTTCGCAGGTCTTTCCAATGTTACGAAATACATTGAGAAGATTAAGGAAACTGGGCTGAAAATTGGTTTTGTATTCAAACCAGAAACAATAATTTATGTGCTAAAAGCGAGGCATTCGGGTTTGGAAGTGTCTGAAAAGCAGTCGATAAGAGAATGCGAAAACTGTGGTCTGGATCTGAACCAATTTGACTCACTTATCTACGAACAGATTTTGCCGTTATCTCGAGTTTTGGAAGATGGTGTGCTTCGTTCTGCAATGGATAGTATTGAAAATTTTGAAATATTGTCAAATGCTTTTAGCGTTACTACAAAAGAAGTATTTGTTCTTAACGGTCCAAAGGATCTCGGTCGATTCATTTTACGAGTGAGTGACTGTCATGTGCTCAACTCTACTTCATGGAATGAGACATTGGAATATGCTCGCTTCTGGGAAACCTTGAACAACTGGGCTGAGCAGATGGATGTGGTCCTTATTATGGATACTGCGTACCAATCTGCCAGTTCCAATGAATGTAAACAGGAAGGTTCCGACGATATCGNGCTTCTGGGAAATCTTGAACAACTGGGCTGAGCAGATGGATGTGGTCCTTATTATGGATACTGCGTACCAATCTGCCAGTTCCAATGAATGTAAACAGGAAGGTTCCGACGATATCGAATGTGCTTGTGGCTGCTGGACTAAGAGTGAAGCAAGTGGACAACTTGTGGATCGCAAATTAAGTAAGTTCCAATGCACTTACACGCATTCACATAATGCAATTTTTCGAAATTACTTCTTAACAGATACACATACAATTAGAACTACTGTGTAATCCAATCATTTTCCGAAGCAAACACTTCAAAGCATACATCAAGCCCAAACATTGCTGATACAACTACAGCAAGTAGAGTGGAAGTTTCTCGATCATATTGAGATAATTCGCCGCCTGTTCTCACTTGACTATAATGTAAGATCTTGTGGCGTACCGAAAATTAGCCGCGATACGCCCACCTTACTAGAGGGATGTGACTGCACATTAATTGCTTCGTCAATGAAACGATAGCTGGTAATCCTTGAATGTGTTTACGGTGTGGGGTATGGATTGCTTATTGCATTGTTTTTTTCACGCCATAATTTGTCAAATTTGAGTAAAGTATATTAAGCATAGATGAACGGCACGCCTATTAGTCGAAATTAGAATTGATCCTCTCTGGACACATACATACATTACATATTATTTGCCATTTGGACAAATGGCATGGATACTTTAGTAGCGTGCTGCCATGTAACTGCTTTTACAAGGGCTGAAGTTAGTCAAGTATCATTGAAACTGGAATAGACTGTGGTCTGTCTTGATTTTTCAGAAGGAATCCTGATGAAGAATGACTTAACCAGGAAGACTTCACCTAAAGAGCAATCATCAAGTCTCACGCCAACCCTTTCAATAGTGGCATCGCTTTTCCTAGTACTAATGGCTGCGATTAGTGTACAGCTCTTCGTTCACTTTTACCGGAAGAGGTATGTTTTACCAGGACAAGTTGTCACCGAGTTGCTCTCTGAATTCCCTTCTAACGTGGATCCTCTCGTAGACATGGGTGAGGTGACACTCTTTCTATGATTCACTAAAGTATAGAAACGTCATTCATGCTAACGTGTGTCATAGCCTCAAGGGAACTAATCGGACAGGGCTCATCCAAAACTCGTGTCTACAAATCCACCCTCAAGACTTGGAATGGCCAACTGGATGTAGCTGTGAAATCCTTTCATGCAGTATCTGGCGACAAGCTTACAACTGAACAAGTTTTAGCGCTTCGTGGGTTGATTTTTGAGGCAAAAACACTTCGAGATTTGAAGATCCACAAAAACATAGTCAAATACTTGGGGATCTGCACTACAAAGTTAAGACTAGGCGAGCTGAATTTGGTTTTGGAGTACTGTTCAAATGGATCATTGCAGAAAGTACTAACCACCCTGTTCAATTCAGCTGACAACAAAAACGATTACATCAATCACCCAATCAATGGATCTGTGCCAACAGAGAAAATTGATCAGTTCCTTCTTAAATGGTGTTCGGAAGTTGCTAACGGCTTGGATTATTTAGCATCAGAAAACGTAAGCAGGCAGCAAAAGCGTGACATGATTACATAGAGTTTATTTTATATCGTGTAGTACTGTTTTTCTTCTTTGATTAGATCGTGCATGCAGACATCGCAACAAGGAATATTCTTCTTGACGACCAAATGTGTTGCAAAATATCTGATTTCGGTCTGTCGCGTCGGATGGAGAAGTATAAAATGTACGTTAAAACTGGCGAAGAAGCTCTACCTTGGCGTTGGATGGCACCTGAGTCTTTGCGGAAACTTATTTTCAACGAGAAAACGGATGTGTGGATGTTCGGAGTTACCCTCTGGGAAATATACACATTTGGACAAGTTCCCTACGGAGGATTGGCATGGAGTAATGACTTCGTGAGACTTGTTGAGGGTGGGTTACGACTGGAAATACCTTCGGGGATGCCAGAAAACATTGCACAATTGGTAAAGACCTGTTGGGAATTGGAGAATGGAAACCGCCCCACGATTTCTTTTTGCAAACAGGAGTTACTGAGGGAATGAATTGGCGTCTACAGCACAAGTCGTTGATCCACTCCTAAGTTGTCCTAAGTCACATGAGAATTTATAAAGATTTTCAAAAACTTGATTCTAGTGACCGAAATTAACACATTTATATGTATGTATGAATTTCCAAATGGTCACAGGGAAAAACTCAGAAACATGCTTTTTAATTTTTATTCGATTATATATTGATTCGGATTTGAAAAATTTTACTAACAATAAGTTGTATGATATGTTGTACATATGTGGAAACAGGGAAAACCGTTAAATTAACAATTACTAATTACCTACAATCATGTTTGATAAGGAAGCGATCTTTTTATCTTATGGAACTATATTCCGACTTCTTGTTATGTTATTAAGGAGCGATAGCTGCTTTATAAAATCGTAGTAGTGATCAGTTCGTTCGTGCCCAGAATATCTCGCGAACGCTTTAGCGGATCTTGCTGATTTTTAGCATACATGTTCCTAGAGGTATCCACCAGGAACCCAGTGCTGATGTCAATTTCAGGCCTACAGCTTTAAGACAAAATTAGCTAATTGCAATTAAACTGAATTATGCTTTATGAGTTATGATTTGAGTAAGATATATCGGTTATTCGGCACAAAGGAACGTATCCTATTGTTTTTCAAGTGCCTACGTCAACTCTTGTCAGGATCTAACCTTCATCACGTGTATTATTACATGGCATGAGACACATTAATAAAACGGGCTAGCGTAATGCTTTTCGGCACGTGTCTGGTTTGACAATGTCAGTCCTAAAGGTAGTATTGTTTTCCGCACGTTTTTTTTTCATCTCTTACCTGTTTTTTTCTTTTTTTGTAATAAATCGATTATTTATTTCTCTTGAATGTTAAAGTGCCTAATATATTGGGATTCGTGGTTAGAAAAAGAAATTGAAATCATGAGTAGTTCTATCAAAGAACTAGCATTTCTTCTTAAAATTGGTTAAACTGCGTTTGCATTCAATTTCAATGGAGGCTGTCTTCCATGTTCATCCGTTGTTATTGATGCCTCGTCCCAAATATGTATTTAGTTGACTACTGAATTATTACTTCTTTAGTTGATTTTAAAATACGGCTGTATAAGAATAGAGTATTGATTGCATTGTCATTGAACATGCATTATTTGCGTATCTTACCCAATATCTTAATTAATATCTTCATTCCTAAAATTTTAGCTTAATTGTCGCATATATTCTAAATCTTTTCGTCTGTACATATTTTTATACTCAAAAAATAAACTATTGATTCCTCCGGCATTTGCACAGAAGAAAGAAGCTTCCGTGAACGAAACATGTTTAGATAAAGTAGTTGTTCCGTTCTCTATCTGTGCCCGAAAGAGAAGGGTTGATCATAAAATATATAACGCTTGGATTAATTGTATATCCTTTTGTAAGTTGAAAGAAAACTTACTAACCAAAACCATACTTTACATTATAATCTATAGTACACCTTGTCTTTGAACCTTGGCATACCAGTGAGTTTTTTTTGCTTATGGTGATTAACGTTTGCTCATGGAAGAATGTTTAACCATTATTTTTCCAAATACCGTTAAAGACTTGGAAACGCCTTTTGAAACTATACCCACCATGAGACAAAATTAGAAGAGTTATTCGAATGAGTGAAGAGTTCGAGTCGATAATTGATAATGATTTTAATGAAGTATGGTTGGACACATACGTAAATACTTTCTTTGCTGGTTAAGCCAGTTTTCATGATTAGCAGTACACGTGCTAGGTTGACCAGGTGTGGCGGATGAAATTTAAAATAAATTTAATACCACCTAACGTTTTGTAAGGATATTTCATATAGAATCGAACGGTGTCGTTAATGGTTACATGCTCATGGATGAGGTACCTTACGATCACAAGGTTATAAAACTAGACTCTTGCGGCTTAAAACGTGTAAATTCTGTTCGAGACGTAATCTGCACGTAAGAAGTACTTCGATAATCGATAAAATAGAATAATCCTGAGTCAGGAATTCCCCAGGACATTCCTCATTTCTGTTACCACCACACCACAGTATACATAATTTTTTGACGGATAGAATTTTTTTCGCCTCAAACAAAACATGTGTCGGACTGAGTGGGTATTGCTACTGTTTACACTAATATTTAGCATCCGGACTTGTGTCTGTTTTCCCCTTGAGCTAAATTGGGAAAAGTACGATGTCTGTGAAGTTGCTATTATCCTTTCGCCTTCGGAAACCACGGCTACTGAATTAGAAGGTTTCATTGCCGCAATGATTGAGCATACAATCGCAGTCTCATCCAATCGCGCAATCGTTTGGTCAATAATAACGGCAGAGAGAACAATGCAAGCGCAGGTTATCGGATATCGCTATCAAGCCTACCATGGACTTGGAAATGTGTCCCGCCAGATTTCAAAGTTTTTAAGTCCGAAATCATTTACCACTTTGCTGACGTCGAAACGTAATATTGATTCCAATGAAAACATGTTCCGCACTGAGCAGGCATTTACAGCCAAATGGAACTTGTGGCTTAGATACGGACTCAAGTGTTATCAGGGCCTACTTCGACTCAACTCGGATACTGTAATGCTAATCATTGATACCTGGACACCCACCAATCAACTCGCTTCATCAGAGCACAACACTTTATTTATGGGGCCATTTCTCACGTACGTGATTTGCCCTAGAATGATTTCGGACGAATGGAAGTTAATATTTGTTCTTGATATTTGCTCAGGCAGTTGTTCTCTCACTATGGAGCTATATCTCCGTATCGAACCATTTCGGGGATACCTGAACGAACTGATTCGGAGCATAAACCCCATACCAGACCGTAGATCTTTAAATGCTATTATCAGGTGGTACCAGGACCCTTCGCTTGGGCTTAATCGCCGGCTTACATGTGACCATGATGTAGTTCTAAGCTACAGACATTACTACAAGCATTCTGGAGACTCCTGCGTTCGACCAGAACCAATATCAATTTCAACTGTTGCCAAAACCCTCAACTCATCGATCACGTTTGGAGGACTAATCAATGAAAACTATGAGAATTACTATTTTTCAGGAGTTATCAGAGATTCAACGTTTTGACGAGGTCATATCTTACTACATGAGCATGGCTACCACAGAATTTGCGGTTCTATACGAATCAGGAATCAAACCTAAATTGTGCGGAAATACGCCCGAATTCGTTAGCCCTTTATTCCAAATTTTGGGTGTTTTTCTGGAAACTTTTGATGTACCGATTTGGAGCCTAATCTTTATTAGTTTGGGATCCATTTTGGCATACATAAAAGCTGAATCCTGCAGTTCCGTGAGATCCGCCTCCAAAGACGCTTCTTACTTTGACTTAGTATGCTTACTATTTCAGGGCCACATGCGAGGACATGATAGCTTTAGGATGACGATGACCTTTTCCTTTTTTCTAATTCAGTTCCTTTTCTTGCTTCGATGCACTGAGCTCATCATTTCTCCTGTAAACGTGCGACATTTTTCAAACTTGGCGGAAATGCTCCATTCCGGTGCCAAAATTATCATGCCATTGATAAAATCCCGGGTGATGAGAGAATTTGACCTTAACAGGAATTTCAGAGAGACAACGCGACAATCACTGCAACCGGAGCTGAATAAAGAGGGGTTCACTGGTGATATAGGGGATTATAAGTATTGGCGCGATGCGGACATTTT
>JAAXOA010000674.1:0-20686 GCA_036561885.1 Salina celebensis
GACGCGTTTAGAATTCAATCCTACATTGTCATGAAAAAACGATCTCTCTCCTAGAAAGTATTGAGGAATAATCATTGTGACAAGTATAGTAAAGCGAGCAAGACATTAACAGGTAATGATTTGTCTATTTGGGCGCAATTCTTGCAATTGTAACGATAGATAGATGCGACAATAGAAAAAAAAATCTTCTCCTGGGGCTAACGTGCCCATAATATAATGATAGGATTATTTACGACTTGAATTTCTATTCTGGGAGCACTGCACTTGGTATCATGAGGGAAATTATTGTCTCAATAGGGAGAAAATTATGGTGTGCTTTGAAATTGCAAACATTTTGCAATAATTTTCATGTAATTTCAAGTCTCCAACCAGGACACTAATCAATTTAATCAATGTGCAAAATGAAAGTGGTCAGAGCTCGCGATGGGAAATCATGTGAAAGTTGGGGAAGTTGAAGCATCTGGAATGGGCAGACCTAACAATAATATTTAGCTAACTACTAATAGTAAATGCGACATTATTGATGAATTGTTGGCTGTAACCGATGTTTTTAAGCTATTCATCCGCAAACTCATTTTGTATCTATTAAGGATTTCTAGTTTTGTAATTCACAGGCAGAAAAGTCAGATTAAAAGCGCCTGGCTGCCTTGCTTCTAATCATGAGGCATCACTGCAAGTGGTAAAAGCATGAGGCAGTTGGTTCGTTAATTTTTCCCTTGTCATTGCCATGCCTCTTCTCTACCTGGCACCGTCCCGACATCATAAATCTTCAAAATACTATCATCACATCATTGTCACCAACCCCACATGCATCTGTCGACAGACCACGAGCAACGTTCTCTGCCACCTTCATGATGCTAAAAATGGCTTCATGCACGAGTACAAGCGCTGCAAACTATGGCCGAAGCGGCAGCAGTATGTCAAAATCTAGCTACAAAATGTTAAATATAGAAACACCAACAAAGACTAGGTATTCTGTTGAATAGTGCGTTTTTCATATATGTGATGTATAGAGAAATACGCTAATTGTTAGACTATCACAATCTAAACGAACGTAGTCTGTGTTCATGAAACGTTACAGGTAAAAGTAGTCAACGCTAACTAAACAGTGCTATGAATATGCTGCGCATTTAATGATTTTTATCTATAAATAATAAAAATGGCTAATATAAACTGATGTTTAAAGACGAAGAAGGATTTAAATTTCAACAGAAATTGAAGGGAGGGTATAAATAGCCCTTAGTCCTGGGTTATTCTCTTGTCTCTCTTCAAGTTCATGAGGAAGTGGACGAACACGGAAGAAGGGAGAACACTACCATTAGTGTTCTTGTGACTATTATCTACGACTTGACAAACTTCATAATTTTGAAAACCTTGTCAGAAACCAAAAATGATTTTCCTTAAAAGAACTTTAGACCGTGGCGGTCGTCATCGGTTGGGTGAAAGTGGAAAGAATGTGAGATTACTTGTCGGTGTTGCGGTACTCTGTTTGGTCAACTGTGTCGCGGGAAAAAAGGTGAATTCGACAAAATCAGTGTTCCCCAGTGAGTTGGACAGTGGAAGCACAGTTAGTATAGCTAAGAGTAGTCAATCATCCTCAAACGACACAGATATCTGCTGAGTCAAGCAGTTTCTCTGTGGGAACGTCGAGACAAGCTCGCGATTACAATCCTGGAGGCAGCAGTGGAGGTGGAAGTAGTTACAGTGCAGGAGGTGGAAGTGGTTCTCATGCGTCAGCTAGCTCATACGGAGCACCGTCCGTAGGAAGCGGTGGTGGCGGTGGAGGTGGAGGATACGGAAGCGTTGCTGCTGGAGGCGGTTATCCCAATCCACAATATGCCATTCCTCCTATTGTCTTGGTAAGAATAATGCAAACATTTTTATAGCGGCATATATAGCCTATATGTAAGTCCTGTTAGTAAAACTAGTACTTATGACAATATTTTCAGCAATCCCACGGAGGGGGCGGAGGAGGTGGGTATGGAATGTCTGGTGGGGGTTGGGGCGCTGAAGAAGATGATGGCTTTGGCGGTTTTGGAGGTGGCGAAGATCTCAAGTCATTGATTGGACTTCTTGGGCTAAAGGGAGTGAAAGGTAAGTCGTTTTCACAATAAAACAAGAAATTGAAAATATCGTTACCAGATAATTAACTTCCCATGTCAATATTTCAGGTCTTAAGGGTCTCATTCCATTGAAAATCTTAAAATCTCTTGGTCTTGCTGCCTTTTTACCACTTGCTCCTGTTTTGCTACCTCTTCTGCCTGCACTCCCACTCATCTTACCTCTGCTTCTCCTGGCTCCTTTGTTGCTTCCTCTTCTCCTTTTGTTTTTACCTGTTCCAGTTATTACTGTACCTTCAGGAAGGAGAAAGCGAGACGTTTCATCTGGATCTGGCAAGACTTTGTTGCAGGTACGCTCGTTCACCGAAACATAATCATATGAAACTAGCAACCCAAGTGGTGTCTCATTTCACCCCTTGGCATTTCGTAAAAATTACCAATATGGATGTTCTATGTGAACTATGTACCTGATCCTTAACCGTAATGTTTTCGTAGGAAACGATGGACGATATCATGTCCCAAATTCCAAGCGACTTTGCTAGCTTGCGATGGAAGGAAGTTGATCAGTGTATGGACAAGTTCATTTGTGATACTGGTATAATGGTGTCACACGTTGCTCCATCAATGGCAACACCTGCTGCTTGGTTGCTCGGTAAATTATGGCCTGAACCACTTCAGTCAAAGGTTGAAACGTTCAGGAAAGTAACTGAGATGATGAGGCACACCAAAAAATCAGGTTATTTTCAAGCTGGTGCCAATAGCTTTTACTCTTCCTATGACCAATACCCCTCAAAGCAGCCCTCAAGCAACCTTTGCACAGTAAATTATAAATGTCGTGTGAAAAAGTTAGAAAACTTATTTCAGAGTTTGGTTGTTCAGCAAACAGAAAAACTCAAGACTAAACTCATGGAAAGAATACCTCCTGGTGAAATGAGCGCCTCGGCAGTATTCCGGGCCCTACTTACATAAAAACAAAATCAATTCTCTTACTGATCTTTCATTGTTTTTCCGGTGTCAATGATTGAAAAAAATATTTATAATGTTTCTTATATGATATTATAGTTATACTAATGCATTGTCTTCAAGGCCAATGATTTATATTTAAGTGTTGCCAGTCTTAGTTCCAGTATACCTATTTTACGCTACAAGCTTCTTCGACGAGTTTTCATTCACACGACTTTTTAAAACGAAACTTTTTGCTCACTGTTTTTGACAACTCAGTATATACTCATAGAATATACCACAAATGCACTGACCAATGACGGGAAGAACATTCCCATTATAACTTCGTGACAGTTCTTCAATATTACTCAGCTTGACGCATGTTCCTAAATAGCACTACTACAAAGCCATACACATACCACATTAAGTTCGACTACCACTTGACATTTTCGATAGTCCATTCAAGCTGTTACTAATTTATATTTTACATGCAAGCCATGTTGGTGTAGTTGTTATGTATGCAACTATTAATTTTTATATCATTCAATAAAAAAAAGTCATTGAAAAAAACTTTCCGCTTTATGAATTGATTTATTCAAAAAGAAATGCACCATGAAAGTCATAACAACTACATATATGAATTTGATGATATGGAAATAAAAAATATCGAATTGACTTTTCTTTTTGTAAAAGGAGCTTTTGCCACGGAAATTGTTTGCATATTTTTATTCTTCGGCAACTTTTTATCATAACTTAGGATATTTTCATAGCTGTTGATAATAATGAGTTTTCCGTAGTTAACCAATAATCTTGTTTCTTTTGTTACTTTCATTATCATGTGCATACAAATATATATTTAATGCTTTTTACCATGTGTGTATAATATGCTGTAACAATTTACCTTAATATGTTTGATAAGAGGAATGTAATTTACATGCAGTAATGCTATTACGTGTATTTTTTTCTCAATTATACTGTTTTGCAATGTTTTTATCAGTTTTCGTACTCATGACCATAAAATTGTTGATAGCATCGGTATAAGTTATTTATCTCATTTTCGAATCCCTATCAGAAGTAAAAAAAATGAGAAGATTTAAATGCTGTTCACTCTCAGAAGTGAAATGGTTCTAAATATCCAATCTATCGAGTAGGTTTGACATTATTAACAGTAATACAAATGCTCTAAGGTTATTACCCGAAGAAAATCGAAGTAAGTAGTAACGATAATTATGAAACTTATTAATAAGTAATAATACGAGAAGTAAGTATCCAGTTTTTTCTTAAGAAAACAACGATCTCTGTTTTGATAACCGTAATAATCATCATGGGATTCATATCTTGGTAGAGACAAAGTAAAACTTGGCCAATACCATCTCTACGATAAAAATCAATTAAAATCAAAGTGTACATTAGCTTAGAGTAGTAGTTTGCACTTTTTGCAGTCAACCCACTACTGCTATTCGTTTGACTCGTTGGCCAGTAAAATAGACGCGATTTTTTGTAGTTTTTAGTAATTACCAAGGAACCTCAATATCGAAAAATTACTTAAACCAGCAGCTTAGTATAAAATATGTGGCGATTATTTCCGTCCAGTTCTTTCAGTTTCACGTATTCGTATAAATACGGTCGGTACATTTACAGATTATATTTAGACAATGTTATGAAATAATATACAAAGATGAGTTTAAATAGTTTATATGTTTTGGAGTTCATTTCCTCCATTATATTAATAATACTAAACGTATTACAAAAAAGCACAAAGAATGGTAATCAAATGTGAATTAATACAGTACATTATCCTACATTCCGAGAAGACGTTCCAGTTCTTAGAGATTGATGCCATATTGCAACAAAAAGGCGAAAATAAGTGTGGATAGACGATCCTCTAAGTAAACATAGTTTTCAGACACTCTCCTTTATATACCTTCCTAAACAAACAGGTAGAGATTTTTGTTCTCATTTGGTTTAGTTATACATAATTACTCATTATTGGTGATGTAAATAATCGGAAGATATTGTAGTTCTGATTGGAAATCGAAATCGATGCGGACAACTCTCATTCTTGTTCGTATTAGAGAATTCAAATATTCCTAACGGTAGTCGTTAGGGTATTTTATGTACAGCAGTACCCAAAAATCGCTTCCTAACTTTAAATACGTTTCGGAAATGCATCTTTCTTAGAGATGATTTCGTTCTTGTGTGATTATATCTATCATCCGAAATTATCAATTTTCCATATTATATCTATATTTTATGAACTATAATAAAATAACGGTTTCTTCGAGCGTATGGAATCAATGCCCGTCACCGTTTGTTGACTCTACTGGTGTGGTACTCGCGACTGAGAGGTCGGCAGGCTTGTCAGGGCTTTCACTATTACTGCTCTCATCAACCAGTTTCACCTTCTTTGCCGAAGGTTCGTCAGATGCAGGAAGAGAATCTTCTCCGTCATTGGTGTCATCGTCCAAGGGTGCTTCGCGTTTCGTCCCTGATGGTACTGCACTAACGACACCATCCTCATCGGTGGAGGATACCTGCCCATTTTGCAGAGACGAGGAGTCGTTGGAATCTGTGTTTAGCGACGATGCTGCCAATCCATTCTTTTTAAGGTGTGCTATTTAAAGCAACAAAAACAAAGTTGTAACATTGTAACACATACGTGTTAAATATATTTTTATGAAAAATGTACAGCGAGCCTACCTTGAAATGCGTCTACTGAATTGGAATCTTCTCCTCTTTCCGACTCAGTGCCAAGGTTTGAATCTTCGTTTGGTGATACCTCTGCTACAATAACGAAATGAAATCCATATTTAACATTGTTTTGCGAATCAAATTATATTATAGGCCATCAAATGGCTTTACGAGCATAACCATAAGATCTCTTGCATACCTGGGTTCAATCCTGTGTTGGAGTTGGAATCTTCATCGACATCCTTAGAACCGTTGGAAATCGTAGATCCTAATGAATCTTCTTGTGGCGCCTGCGAGTTTACAATAGTAGTGTCGTTCTGTCATTAAAAAGTTGAATAATAATTCCATCAGAAGGCTGGTATTTCCAATATGAAATGAAAATCCAGTACTGATGAAGATACTGATGGGTTGCTAAACTTACGATTTCATTGGGCATCCTTTGCAAAAGTTCAGGCTTAAATTGCAATAATATATTGTGAGTCCACAAGGCCAATTCAACTTTGTGTGGAGTGAAGTCATTGGTTCCTAATCTTTGCACCGCTTGACGAATGTGTTTCAACAGTTCCATATACTCATCCAAGGTGTAGTCGATCCCTTCGATTTCGGGGACTGCCGCCAAGCATTCATCTGCCATGAAAGCAGCACGATCAGGGGCTGCTGCAGTTATTATAGCGGAAGCTGTCGCTGGCCCAATTCCCTGGAAAATAGTAAGGCAGAAGTCTGTCAGTAATGCTCCTAAGCAAATGCTGAAGTAAAGTGTGAGAAAGTACGAAACAAACATTTAAAAACTTACCTTCAGATTGCAAAGATACTGAATAGAAGCAGCAAGATCATCTTTCTTGAAAAGTGCACGGAAGGCTTTCTTCGTCTCCTGTTCAACAACCCTTGGAGAATTCATTGTGACAAGTTCCTTCAGTCGTGGTCGGAACTTTCCCCTCTGGATACCAAAAAATAAAATCCATCGTATACAATACTTACTATTACAAAACATATTTCATATATCATGGCCACAGGCCACAGTGCTTTTGCTTACGGCAAGTTTCCACTTCATGGTTTGAACAAGTTCATCGTGAACAATGAAAGGGTCCTTGCCACGGGACTTAATTTTGTTGGGTAAATCGCGTTGAAACCTACAAGAGAAAGTCATAGAGTTTTTAAAGATTACTTCATAAGAACACATCATACCAATCTTACATCCAATTTTCACTGCCAAAAATTACATAGTGGTTTATCGTATTGGTATAAACAGCAGCATCTTGCAAGCTTTAATGGATTTTAACCATAGTGTCCCATCATGTAATCTCCCAAGAGAGTCAACATTCGACCGGGAAGTTGAAGATACAACAAATACGGGGGACTTTTTTTATATGCTTTCACATCACATCCTGTTTCCTTCCTTCCAACTCCATAACCCATTCATGACTGCCACTACCTGATGATTTCCACATCTTCATATATATCCTTTTTACGCCCCGCACAGCATACTTGGTTTTGCTCAGACGCCGTCAGTATACACATTTTTTTTGTTGTGCCATGTACCACGTACCCATTTCATTACTACTACGAACGGCCTTCATACAAAATTTGACCTAGTCAATGGAAGTAGCAGACCCACTAGTCGGAGAAGTAAGCGAATCTGATATATGTCTAAACTCCGTTTTATAATACACACGCTCATGAAAGGATAGATATATATTTTTTGAGGTTCACTGAGTTCATTCCCGTTTACTACGCATACAGTAAGTCCTTGTTGAACGTATAAAAAATCCAGACAGCAACCACACATCTTCGCTGATTCTCTTTCCTTTACTCTGATATTTCCTATTCCTATTACAGCAATGCTTTTAATAGGAGAACCTCCGTACTACAACTCGCTTTATATCCCTGTAGGATTTCTTCTTACTAAACAGGCAGCACGAAATGAATTCCAATAATAATTTTTGTTCCAAGCCGAACCTGCACAAACATTTGACGTATGCGAATGGTTGCAGAGAACGAAACTTTAAAATTGTTTTACTATATCAGTATCGTTTACTACACCTTGAACCAAAAGGAGAGACAGTTGTCAATGTTGTCATTGCAAGAGGTAAGATAGGAGAATATTAGCGTAGTACGCGGCGATGTTCTCACAGTGTTTTTATGCTCATTGGGTTAAATTCACCAAACAAAACAGAGTGAGTTTCATTCATAAAATTGTGTTTTCATTACATTATTACTTCTCCACTCTACGATACAAGTTTCGTCGACCGATCCGCTAGAACTGATAAACGCTGACGCAGAGGAGTACAAAAAGTGTGTTTGTTTAAACAAGTTACTAGTATATGAAATTATTACAACTTTTCTGTTGTTACGCAAAGCTCAATGTAAAGCACCCCACGAACTTTGCCTCTACAACTAAATACTTCCAGTGTAGTATTTTAATGTAATGATCCGTCATTTCGTCTGGCAGTTGGCTACTCAACTTGCTCTTCGCCACATACAAGCGAAAGCTACGCATAGCGGAGTGGTATTTCAGTCGAACCCAATTCTTTTTTACTACAAATACTAGCATAACTTGTTGTTTTACACTTCCCAATACCTAGGTTGTAATTAAATTTTAAGGCATACCTCGCGATGCATACAAGAAACTGAACTTGACTCTTTTGGGGGAATACCTTTGGTCGGAAATGAGTCATACTGTTGTTCATTTTTGTCGTAGCACCATCAAAGCACATTTTTTGTAATATTGAATGAGATAATGGGAGCTTGACTGTCAATTAGAGCTACGAGCGCACTCGTCAAGTATGCAAGTACCGTAAGATAAAAATATGCGTTTTTTTGTAGACGAGAACACTAATATGCCGAGTCACAACCGCATATTTATTCACAAGGTCGAATATTGCTACATTGAATGAATGAGTTTGGGGAGTAGATAATTCGTTTGAGCCGTTCCTACAAAGCCAAAACACTTTTCATTTCGTTCATTGTCAGTTGTCGAACACACTGATTTGTTGGATAGCAAAATACATTGTAAGCACGTCGTATTTCTCAGATGGAGTTACTAGATTTAAAGCGAGTGCAGCTATTATCCTTTGTTTGTAACTTTTTCTTAGGTTTTTTAGACGAATAGTGACGTTTTCTTTCATTTCGTATTTCCACAGCTTGTATATACATAAAGTTTCACAACATCTGCGTTGCCGGCTAAAAAAGTCTAGCCACAGAATGTGCTTTACCAGCTCTGGCGCTGCTCTCGCTAACTCGCCACTTTTCCTCTTATTTTTTGCAACAGTATCAAAATTTACTCCTAAATAATATGAAAAGGTATGGAACAATAAAAATTTATGCTCGTTCAATACTCCACAGTCATAATGTGATGGATAGAAAACTTGTAAAAAAATGATTGTAAGTGACTATTTGTGTTAATTTTGTTCCCTCTCGTGAAATGGCTTAAGTACACTTTTACCTCGACTGATGCCAAGCAATCTTGTCTACATACTAGGTGACTAATAAGACAAGAAGTGGTTGTCATTGATCATGTTCATGAATCATCTTTCCTTTCATCGTTTTCTTACCATGACACAACCGTCCCAAACAGCTATGCATAATGTTATTATGTCAGCGCACAATTTAGATGCAGCCAAACACTTGCACCATGCACCAATCCTAAGGCGCATAACCAAAAATGACACACGACTACATTGTTTCTACAATCAGATGGACATCTTATGATTTATGGATACCGTTAATCTTCGTTACTTGAAATCTTTCTTATATTTTATGTGTATTTTATCGTTAACACGTTTGAAGATTAATTTGAAGGACTGGCGATGGCGACGCTATGTCTGCGAAACAGAATGGAAAGGTGAGAAATGAGAATGGTCTACGATGGAGAATTAAAGGTATATTTGTGCTTCAGCTACTCATATAAGTTGCACTACGTGAAGTAGATGTCAATTAGTGCTCAAGCGGAAAGTTCCTACGTTCTGTCTGCATTCATTCCAGATGAAATCCAGCCATGACCAAGACAACGAAACAGCTAAAATGTCGTTTCCATGTGCCTACTTTACTTTCTCAGTATACAACATGGGTTATTCAACTGGAGGAGAATGGAAGTATGAATGAACAGCTACTGACACTCCTGTTATCGAAATAGAGTACGCAACAGATTCGTGGTTGCAATGGTTCGCAAAGCGGATCAAGTTGAAAGAACTGAAATCAACCCTATTTGTTTGACAGACTCTAATGTGGTAAGGAGGCGATGGAAGTACAACGAGCGAGAATTTTTGTTTTGAATGAACTTGAAAGCAGAGGATTGTTATCAGTATTAGCAAAACATCGTATAGGAAACGATTACATTTTACATGTATATTAATGTGATGCCTTTTAAACTATAGAGCCTCACAGATTTTCTCTAGAGTTTAGCTCACTGCGACACGTGCTAGGAAATACTATGGGTGGGTTACAAAGGCCAACTTGTTTTTACTACGAAAATCGTGAGCACCGAGTAACTTTCTTTCCTTGTATTCAACAATATAAGGATCGCTTCCCGCTTTCAATATCTGTCATACTTTTTGGTACTCTACAAGGGTTTCATGAAAGCACGTGCTTTTTACCCATGTTTTTGCGTGGTTTCTCAGAACGCAAGTTTCAACAATTCGACGCTTATAGGCAGAACATTACCATAATATTAACAGATACTGACTTATTTTGGTTATTGTGTACCAGTGACCAAAACAATCAACGTCTTAAGTCCATAGAGTTATGTATGTGTGTAGTGTGTAGTATTGAGAATAAAATTACACGTATAAATCAGGGTTTTGCTTGCACATAAACAAATGTGAACGCAATTATGAGTGGTTACGTTAACAGAAAAATGTAAATAAAACCCATAACAAAGGTAATGGTTTGCTAAATGAATTTGCGCATTGTGCGCAATTCAACCCGCAGAACTGACAGACTTGCAGAAAACACAAGGTTAACATTTTAACGCATGTTTGCTATTGCTAATCATGAATTGCATACAGTAATTCAATTCAAAATAAAATAAACACTCAAATTGCAGGGAATGGTCTATACTCGAATGGCTGTAGTTGGGACTGGCAAGCAACATAATTTTGATTGTGTCGTGACACCCATAAGCATTATGTTTTATGTTTACCTTGATATAGCGCAGGGCCTTTTTTTTATTTATTTTGATTATACATTTGTAGACAAGTTGAAGTAATGATTTTTCATGTGAAAGATGCATTATGGCAACGTATTGAGGTAAGCAAGTTAAGTTGAATAGTAACAACAATCTAATGGACGATTACTCAACAAAGATTCATAACCAAATTATTCATTAGCACGGACCCACATGATTTTATTTTTAAATTCGAGATACCAGAAAATATAGAAGTATGGAGTAGTCTTAGTTAGTTTTAAAAATCCAAACAATTCGACAAAGGGACGTAACCAATGCCAAATCTGAAGAATGGTCGTAGAATGGCAATAAAACAAGTAAGTAAAATTCCCAATAAGGTGTAGTAATGTTAAAGTTTACGTTAAGGGAAATTGGTGAAGAATGAAACATTGTAGAGAATGTGTATGTTGACCAGACAAAGGTTTAACTCAGTAAAGAACAGCAGTTAGCAAAACAATGCACTTGCATTGTTGATGTCACTGATTGTTTGCTAAGATTTTTCCCTGTGACTCTCATGAAATTATCTGCTGAACACTATGAATGTTGCTTATAACGGAAATGAAGTTGGCTGATGCCGCTACTTTCCCAATTTCATGTGATACCACCATCATCGTTATTGCCATACCTTGCTCTTACTTGATAAGTATTACTCTAGTTAAAGTTCAACAAGTTTCTTTTGTTTGTTGCAGTAACTCAGTAAATGATCAAGAAAGGCTATTTATCTGTTTAGTTGAGCGATAAGAACAAGAAATAAGATCAAGCTGAGGCGCGTATAAGATTGTTGCTAAAGTTTAGTAATTAACTTTTTACCTTTACCTCCATCAACATCAACAATGCAAAAATATGGCATTCTCTGTTTATGCGTACGTATACTAGAACACAAATGTTTACCCAACAATTTCCCTACTTCTTAAGTATCTTTCAGAAGTAAGTATCGAAAGACATTGTCGTCATAAAAGTATTCTCATTTTCGATAGAAAATAGTGCAAATGTGTAATAGTCTAGCTGACAGTTGCTGTTGAGGTTATATTGTAGACTGAAATTTCATCGTGGTTTGAGGAGATTGTGCCTGATTGTTAAAGCTTGTGTCATGCTGCCATTAAAAACATGAGAATGAGAAATTCTCAATGTAATCTCTTATATACTGTTTTACAGCCATGCCATTATCCCTCATGACTGTATGTTGTTTGCTTTGTTATGTTTCGTTCTTGCTAAGCCATTAAAACCATCATATCATGATTACGATTATCATCATCATCCTACCAAGAAAAAGGTTCTCTCATCGTCATCATGTGTACCAGACTCAAATTGATGCATGCAAAGCTATATAAAAAATCTCAACATTTTGAAAAAGGAGTTGCATATTGCATATCATCAGCTTTATAAAATTGTTTAAGAGAAAAAATTCATGCTCCGAAGCAAAGTAAAAATGAGCTAAACCAGCCAGTAAAGTTTGCTTCATACTTGAAAGCGAGACTCTTCTATATGGCAAGAGGAAAAAATGTTATTTGCCTTGTACACACATGAAGTGGCTGCTGTGTGCTATACAACCATCAGCAAAATTCTTATCAAAGCCAACGCTATATGAAAAAATAAAAAATCCACCGTGGTTGCATGAACTGTACATACTCAGCCAGCCACAGCAGTAAACTTTTTAGGTATCGATGAAGGCAAAAGAGTCATATTATTATTCACCATCATTCTCTTTCTCATCATAATCATCATCGTCAACGCCAGCACCACCACGGCTGCACTACCACTATTATTCTCAGAGTGCTACTTAGGATAAAGGATATTAGAGTCGAGCCAAAGATATTTTTTCTCTCGACTATGTACATGTAGCAACTTGCGTCAGACTCGAAGAAAAACAGAGTCGCAGCAGCACACGGAAAATGGAAAAGGTTTGGTTGAAATACAAGAAGCAAAATAATGACTACAGCTTTACAACGCAACGCCATTTTGATCCATCCGTTCTGAATAACTTTGTCCTTTACAAAAACATCCAACTAGCACACCAGCGAGAAACGTCGAAGCAAACGAAACCAAACCAGCAGCTGCAGTAAACGAAACGAGGAGAGAAGGGTAGAAAAAAGAATAAAAAATGCTGTGCTGTTGTTTGTTCGTCCGTTCGCTTACATTATCATCGTCATATCCTTTGCCGTGTAAAACTATGTTCAAGGGAGAGGGAACTGAGTGAGTGAATAGAATTTTTTGGTTAGCTGCTGTTCATAGCTCGTTGTTGCCCAAGAGCACGAACTCAGCAGCGAGAAACCAACGATCCAATCTAAAAAATAAGAATCCATTTCGTCCTTTTACAAAGGCAACCTGAAAGCCAAGCCATCACGTACGTACAATACCACTGCTGGGCTGCGCTGCGTTGCGAAACTACATATAATAAACCATAATGATAGAGGTTTATATACAAGGCGTATAATAACCTTTATAGCTATATGAGAACCATCTCAGGCGAGTGGATATATCTATAAAAACTAGTTGTGCATAATACATATATCCTGTATTGCCTGTTCTCTTTTCCTTTTATATTCGTCATGCCTTGAAAAAAACTGATAATAATGCATTTACAAACAGCACAGCCAGAGCTGAACATGAAACATGCTAAGAGCAAGCAGACAGCATTTATTTCAGAGAAGAACAAAGTTGGAGTGGTGAATTTTATATACCCTACAGCCCAACAGCATACTATCAGCATTTTCGAGCAGATAGGTATTCTCCATATTGTAGCTACATGTTATAAGCGTTTTTCAGCCTTCTATACTCCTCGATTTACTGCTTTGACAGCCTACACACCTCTTTCCTCTGCTAAAAGCTGCTCTCTTCTCCTCTCTTTCCATTCCACTGACTTGGCTTTTTCATGAGTCAGCTTCAGCCTTCAAGCCCATTTTCAACTAACAACAGCTTTCCAAGAAAATATTTTCCCCTTCGCTGTGCTGGCTCGTTTGATAAACTTGCCGTACAGTTAGGGACATACCTAGTTGTATAGGGATACTGAAAAACAGGCCAGCACAGCTCTATACCTCAACCAAACCCACCACATCACCAGCAGCCGAAAACGAGTACCTGATTTTTATGCTGCTGGCTCCAATTCAAGCGTTACCCTATTCTGCTTGTTCAACTTATCTCTTCGTTTGCTTTCCGGCAACCAGAATTTTATTATCTGCTTTGACCGGTCAACACAAAACTGCGTCTCGAACGTTGCTGCTTTTAGAACAATTAGCTGCATTTGGAATGAAAATGGAAATGGAAAATGGATGGTGGACCTGTATTACATTTATATAGAATTGACGTAGGAGGTTGGCTTGTGTCAAATGAAATACGATAACACGGTTTATACGGTGGTAGAGTACTGTAACTCTACACTTCGTCTGTTTTTCTATGGCAACACTCGTAGCTCTACGAATGACGTCCATAAACAGACGACTTGGTTGCGTTGGCTACGTCTGAAATTCATGGGTCTTCTTTGCCTCTATTCCTGAATCTCTTATCTATCGCTTCCCTTTACCAGAATTTCATCGCCGAGTTTAAGAGTAATCTTGTCTTTAATAGTGTATTTTAATGGTTACTTTTATTATTATTTTTTGCAATTGAATATTGTGAACCTTTACTAAAGAGGCAATAAAGTTAAGGAATGTATGCAATAACAATATTAGTATTAATTGCAACGATGTTCTTGAATTATACGGATGGCAGAAACATTGAAATCAGAGATGTAAGAAAGGTCTTCTTTCACCAATAATTTATTTTTTATGAAATAAAAATTAATAGCTTACCATTGATCCAATTTTATCAAATCTTGTGGCTTCTTTGACTTTGATTCGGCTTTCAGCTTCAAAGCTTCTTCGTACATGCTCAAAACGAATCTGTAGGAAAGAACAAAAAATAGTTATTAGCGAAAGTGCATGCACATTTAAGCGTTTTTGTGCAAAATGGCAAACCTGAAAAATTATTTATAATGCTACCCTGTTAAAGGTGAAAGGTTTTTGGGACATATTTACGTAATTTTAGCAATTTAGGAACATTGTTATTTTTTTTTACTTAAATGTCCATGCATAAGATCCATTGTATATTAGGTTTTGGCGGTATACTGGTGGACATATTCGAAGTAAAAACTCCAATTGTTAGCGTACTGACACTGACTGGAACATCCTGTAGCGTTGCATGAAACATCATCTAAGCCTTATTTATGGAATTAGACTACTAATCTGAATGAATTTAAAGGAAATCTTGTACGATAAGGTGCACGGATTATAAATGGATGTGTGACAGTTCAACACTAATTATTGCTTGTAGCCAAATAAATTGCGTGTCAANTGTGTGACAGTTCAACACTAATTATTGCTTGTAGCCAAATAAATTGCGTGTCAAATTCATATTTATGAATGAATTCATATCTGGAAAACACATGAAGTGTGAAGACCTCTGCCTGTCATCCGTCAGCGTACGGGTTTTAAATGGTCAGAGATATACACGTGAAACTTGTCCTAGGCTATCAAAAGAGCAGAATGCATTTTACCGGTAAGCAATGTGAGAAATCGTTCTAGAAGTGTTAACAATCAAAATGTTATGCATGAGCACGTGGTAGATCACAACAACTGCACATGAAGAATACTTCCTGGCTCACATCAACGTGAAAATATACGTGTACGCATATTCAGCGTGTATTACCATTCACCTCCAAAGCATTCCAATACAGTTTACTGAGTTTACGTAATTACCATTTCGACCAATTTACAACCTTCACAGGCACAACTACGGACAATATAATGAACTTTACACAACATGAGCTATTCATAATGGGGTGTATTGAATATAAGTTATATAAGTTTCTATCAGTCGGCATTATGTATGCTATTCATCGGTCTGTACAAACGCTACATGAGCATTATCTTAGGCTTGCCTATAAAAATGGTGCATATTTGTAAAAACAGCTGAAATTGAACCGACTTCCCTACTGACACTTGTACAGCATAATGATTCACTCAGCTGGGCCAAGTTGTGCACAGTGCACATGTCTTACAGCTTGATATCAAATTGAAATCAACGATATGTGTTTATACTGCTATAGATATAATATTGTTTCATATCTCCATATAGAATATCTCGCAACTGAGCGCATTAGTGTTTAAGTTCAGAAAAACGTGTATTGTATGCTGTTGCTTCTTAAAATGGTCAATATAACAGTGGAGTGTCTTCTTCAAAGCTTGTCTCCGTACAAGAGCGTAAAAATAAAAAATACCCGCTCCACACTACTATAACATATAAATGCAAACTATGAATGAAATGTTATATTAAACGGAACTTGTTATCAGTGTGATGAATTTTTGTATGGAATAACATGGAAACCTTACTGGAAATTGGCAAAAATCAGTGCTCCTTTGATACACAAAAATTACATTACGTGTTAGCTAATACATTGTTTTTGTATAAGGAACAATTCTTAGCATACTTAAATCCTTAATGCATGAATATCATAGTTTCATTGAATACGCATTACAACATTACAGCAACAATAGGAGAAAAACATTGCCATACCACCCGACTACCTTTCGCAGTGCGTACCGAACATGAAATGTCAAGTGTTTCTCATTTTATCTCTTGTATATACCAGGACGAAAGTATTAGAGTACAAATAAATTCGCCTAATCATACCAAAGTCACCCCAACAAGATGCACTACCATGGGACATCGGATGCGTGTGTATCATCGCTCGTACGCAATGAACGACTGTGGATGAATAAGCGAAATGCTGGTCTACTAATAATCATTTCCACATCTTGTTCTGACTCTGAGGAGTACTCACTTCGAAAGAAAAAAAAGTAGCGAAACTTTGAATGTCAAATAGTTGTAAACGAGAATCCCTTCCAGAACAACCTTTGCTAACAGTGTGGTGTAAGCGGTGCTAAGATGCACACATGGGTTTGTGTTTCATCCTGTAGCATATAACCGAAACAAAACTGTTTCATGAACCGATGCAATATCAAGTTGATGTTTCCAGAAAATATCAGAACTATTTTAAACGTACATAGCTGGGGCATTCATAACGTAAAAATTGTCTAGGAAGAGTTTGGAGGAAGGAAGAGTGTCTAGTCATTATTCTGTTATTCCATATTCAACATTCAAGATTCAATCTTTAAGTATTATCACATTGGGAAACATAGCAGACATAAAAGTAACTCTGATTTTGCATTCCTCCATCCTTTCTAAAGCCACAATCTGTTATCTTCACACCGGTCCGGTTTCTTTCCAGTCAAGGAAAGCTTATTACAATGCCCCGTATTTTGACTGAACTATACCGACTGGATACTTGTACATTTTCAGAGTGGATCTTACGTATCTCACGGCTGGAACACAACTGGATAAAAATGTTCCTTATGTAATTGAAAGATACTCAACATAAAGACACATTCTTCCTGGTCGGGATACATAGCTCGAAACTTGGATGTAAATATAAAAAGTTACCAGTGCGATACTGGATCCGACCAAATAAGATGTATTTTGCAACGAACTACATTGCCGTAGTCGCCGATTTGAAGCTGTTTCCTTGGAAATAGCAATACAAAGAGGTGGAATTCGTCACAGAAACTCTAATATTTTTAACTTCACTGGGACAACAACTTTTTTTTTGAGTTTATCACACTAGTAAATGGATTCAAAAACTGCTAGTGAGTACATTGGACAAATTGTAAATAAATTTTCTACCAGACTCAAGAGTTTAATGAGACGAAAAGGCCCATTGCATTGGAAAATGAAATTGTAGGGCAGTATATTGTATGCTTTGAATCAGGATGAAGAATTCCTTTTACCCACTTATATAATGGACATAATAATGTACGAAAAGAAACTAAAGGCACGAGTCACCTCGACTTTAGTTACTCCAGAGATCATATGTTTTTACACATTCACTACTCTAAAGCAAGACACGTTTTTCTCCAAGTGATTCCATGGACTTTCATGGATCACACATTTTTGGTGTGTAACAAGCAACTGCTCTAAACATTCTTACATGAAACCCCTTTCTTTTGGCTTGTCCTTGTTGTCCCTTTTACAAGCCCTATTGCTTACACACTTGTGCTATCATATTATGCAGGAGGTTTTCCTTCCGCTTGCTTTTTACAACATAAACACCCTAGTTCTTCGGGTATTGAAAGAAACATTATAGAATATGCTCTCCGTCAGCTTCTGCTACCAATGCGAACATAGTTCTGGTTTGAAAAATATGATATCAGCAAATTTTTATCTTCGCATATATATAACAGTGAACGTAGAGGCATTTCTAAATGAATGTAAAGTTCTGTTCCAGCAGGAAAAGCAGAGTATCACTATACACCGATAGTTTCGCTAGACCAACAAAAGGCTTTTGTTCTGATGTATGTGTGGCACCGACCTCAGATAACTACGTTAAAATCCAAAAGGAACGTCAACGTGTGTGCACTTGTCCTACTACAACCGGGCAAGTCCCATTCTAGTAGCCAAGTAATATGCAGTAATAATATGCGATATAATAATGTGTTCTACTCGACGGCCGTCATCACTACTACTACCACCAGTTGAATGAAAATAAATTGAGAGTGAGTCACAATTGTAAAGTTTTTGTGCTTAGGAGGCAAAGGCAGTCGAGTAGAAGCGTGCATTTCTGGTAGGAATGAGACTGGGATAAAAATGTTTTTATTATGTTTTGTGACGAGTATCTCAAAGCTGCCATGTGATGCCTTTTTGCTAGACAAAAATCATCTGATCGCACCCGATCTTTGGGGCTGATGATGATGATGGGAACGGCAATGTGAAAACTATCGGCACTAGTGTGAATGGAATTCAAAAGAGTGACAAACTAAACAACAAATTTAGTATCTTTTATCTTAGCGTATCTATTGCATGTGCTTCTGGCTATTATTTTGAGACTGCATACAATTTCGTTAGACTATGAGCATTATCGTTTCATGTAATTTCATCAAATTTCCTTGCACCTACAAATCTAACTGAACGCTTTATACTGTTAATATGATATATGGAAGCTCAATAATCATAAAACGGATATGGGATATTCATGTAAAATTTATGCTGAGAAAACATTTGTATAAAAGTTCAATTGAAGATCATCAGAAGATCTTTGAAACTTAAAATCTGCTTACTAAACACCTTCATTAACTGGGATCCGTCGTTTTCTTAAAGAAATTGATAGCCTCCATATCAACAGTTTTTTTATACATATAAAACAACTTACATCACATTCGTCTCTCGGTAACAACAGCCACCGCTGTTGCACATGCTGATATAGAGTATAAAGGCGATGAAGCATATAACTAGTACGAATTACGAATGAGCGTGTATATAATCATATTGCATCTTTTTTTCTTTCCTGCCCAAAACAAACTTAGGGATATATATCTACTTTTAATATCTATGTCTTACTCGACTTTAACTACTACGAAATAGTGACGTGCTTCTGACTGAATGGAATGGATGTTGATGATGATAATGGGCCAATGTGAATGTGTGTGTGGTATCCTTTACGTCAAAAAAGCATGCTTTTCCCCTCCAAAAACCGGGTGTCAAGAAGACTAACAACAAGAATGCGTTTTATGCGTGTGTACGTAAGTTTTTTTGTGTGCGTAAATTAGGACGGTCATCTTCATCATCTGTTTTCATCAAGAATCCGCATGTGGCTTTGTGAGTCTTGCGATCACCAGTCTTAATCATTGTCTCACATGAACTAATAAGAATTCATTGATACCTCTGTTATAACTTCTATATTGTATGCAAACATTGTTTTCTTGACTTTTTAAAATATGATTGCGGCAAATGATGGGATTGGTGAGCAATGAGCAATATATAAAAATGCAAATATATAAAAGCATGTACATGAAATAAAGACATAAAAAATTGTTTACCGAAATTGTCCAGGCGAGCCCTTGGATAGAAAAGCTGCGGTTGTAGTTTCGCTCATATTCATGATGAATGAGTTAAAAAGGATATCTTCCTTCGTCAATTCTTTACTGCCAGTAAGAGGCAAATTGTGAGTCTGTAAAACGAATAAGAGAAGACATTTATATAAACTGAATATTTAAAACCACCAAAGGCTTAGAGTAAACCATTAATCCTTGTGATTTATCTTCTTCTGACAATTGTCAAAGGTGTAAAGTATTCGATATTAGACATGCGAAATATCATAGTTTCAACCAGCTAACAATGTACAGGAAGAGTTTTGTCTACTCAAGTTCAAGATAGGAGGTTAATCGGATATGCGTTCCAGAATATAACCTGGGCAACTTTAATCATAAAGTAACTTTAAGGATGGGTCCCTGGTAGATTTGTATTAGAGAGAAGCCTTCAATTTAAATCTAACTAATGTCATTGACAATGAGACTGACATTTATGTTGCATAGGAGATTTTGGTTTACTCATTAATAAAACGCAAATGTTAAATGTGAATTGATGCGCAATGATGAGAGCTAACTGTTGTGACATCAGTTATTTCCTGATTTTTTTCTTATATGCATTATGCAAATGCATATAAAAATATTACTGGACCTTCAAAATATCAGCGAAAGCTGTGAGATAAGAACTTTTAAACACATGAATAATTTAATATGTAGTCTAGTCTGCATAAAGTGCGGTCACGCAATATCGTAAGAGCACATTTTTATAAACAAAATAAAATTTTGTACGACTGGCGAAGCACCTAATGCACAGAGCAACCTTTGTTTCTAACCAAACACGATGACACATGAACAAACTGAATTTTGTTATAATGTGATGATAACAATTTACCTAAGGAATAGACCGTGCGAGCAGATGATCGTTTTAGCGGTGAAAA